>OMKY01169151.1:0-10957 GCA_900302395.1 Bregmaceros cantori
ATATAATGCAATGCTTGAAACGGACATGTTCAGGGAGATATTTGTCCAAATGGAGGTCTGTGATAACCATTAAGTGTCGACTAATCAATTGAGACAATGGACATAATTTGACACACAGCAAAATGACCCCAGAGTTTATAACATACTGGCCTTTTATTAGCACAATAAATAACATCTCTAACATCCAGGCAGCACCGGGGAACATCCACCAAGTCTCACTGGAGATTGTGAAAAGATGCAAAGATGGCAGAGTGGTTAGAGAATGCGTCCCCCAGACCACAGGCCGAGCAGCGTCGCCGGTTCGCATACAGTCTCCCGGCTTTTCTGCAATGTCTCTCCTCCCCACCCTCCCAACTCTTCACCGCAATTTCCAATTTAATCCTGGCAATGTCTCTCTATAAAGAATGGAAAACGGCTTGCGCCCAAAAATTAACTTAAAAAAAAGATGAAGACGATTGTCATACTCAGGGTGATTGTCATTTACTTTGAAAACTAGAGGCATGCAGTCGTGTCAACTGCTAAAGGGACATACAATCCCCACGTTCATTCTACTGACCGTTCAGCTGCTCTATGACATCACAAGTCTTCTTCTACTTGTCGTTTAACGGCGATCGACACTTGACTAAGCAGGTCATTCACGCCGGTTTTACAAAAATTCTAGAGCGAGTGAACCAACGAAGAAATCTGACTGTGATGTCATATTACATGCAGAGTCACTACCACCGATTGTCTCGACAGATCCCTTATTACATCACAGACAAGCCGAGGGTGGCGGTCCATGCAAAACCAATTACATCCCTAATGTTCAGTATTTTGGGGGCATAACAACGTCAATGTTTTAATCGGAAATTGGAACATTTAGGTGAATTAAACGTTAAAAGGGCTGCAATTAACGATTATTTTGACCATTGATTTATTGCAAAAAGTAAAATAAGCTTAAATTGATTAATTTCCTCATTGTTCCTTTAAAATCACAACGATTATCAACATGAAACGTTAATTATTACATGTTTGAAATATTAGTATTGCACATGTTTTGCAGTTTTTGCTCTCTCCACTTATTGCTAACATTAAAATGTTTCAGTGGAACAGCCTACTCTTCCGTGCTAACGCATTGTGTTTTCACCCATTACGTGTCATAGTGGGGCTTAACAGTATTCAGTATGAATGGGGCCCTGACATTGGGAATGATGAAACATATATTCAACTATGAGTGGAGAACCAAACAAGGAAATGATAATAAATCGCTGCCGATTAATCGAATCATCAAATTAATCGGTTGCAGGTTTAGTTAAGGCAGAGGAGAGGTTGTCACAGCATGGAGGGCAGGACCTCCCTGGTGGAGACCACAGCATGGAGGGCAGGATCTCCCTGGTGGAGAGTCTTCACAGCATGGAGGGCAGGACTTCCCTGGTGGAGAGTCTTCACAGCATGGAGGGCAGGACCTCCCTGGTGGAGAGTCTTCACAGCATGGAGGGCAGGACCTCCCTGGTGGAGAGTCTTCACAGCATGGAGGGCAGGACCTCCCTGGTGGAGACTCTTCACAGCATGGAGGGCAGGACCTCCCTGGTGGAGGGTCTTCACAGCATGGAGGGCAGGACCTCCCTGGTGGAGGGTCTTCACAGCATGGAGGGCAGGGCCTCCCTGGTGAAGAATCCACCAAAGTTGAGGTCTTTGGCCATCAACTCCTCCTCCACATTCTCCAGAGCCCACTTGTGACTCACCACCTCCAGAGCCTCCCACTCGCTCTGCACACAGGAAAACCTTTAGCCTGGCGAGCCAGAACCAACGCATCATCCATGCATCACACACAATCATTGGGTCTGGTAAAACCAGGGTCGGAAAACGTTAAAAAAAACAAAAACGTGTAAATGAAATTGTGTTATCCAGTCACAGCGCAGTAGGTGGGACAAGCGGCATGACAACCAAACTCCACCCACATCTTGCGTGGCCCGTACAAACTCCCCCCACGTCCGTGCGGCTTGCCTGATTTTCCCAGACCCAATGCAAATGTCTAGCGACGTGCGACGGCTCGCCAGGCTAGTACCGTGTGGGTGTAAACAAGAGGTGACCTCACCTTAAAGGCCTTGTTGGGGTCAGGGGGCATCGCCACAGCCGGCCCCGTCAGCTGCTCCTGCATGATCCTCGACTGGTCAGCAGCTACGGAACCAGAGATGAACATGTTGGTATGTGATACTGTCCCGACAGTGACAGCACTTGAATATAGACCCTTCCGTAGGGCTATGTTCAAGTGCTGTCATTACAATCAATCCTAGAAGCAAACCTGCGCCATAGTGGTACAAAAAAAAAAATACTACTTTTAGTGGTAGCAGTATGTGTGGTAACCAATTATCAATGCAAGTGCTCGTAGAGTAGCGCAATTGCGAACATGCCAACTACATTTCCCAGCAGCCACTGCAGCCCGGAAGTCTGGTCACGTGACCGCGGTAAGCGCTAAGCGATCTTTTGGTAAGTTGGTGATTAAGTATGATTATGTTATTTATAGGCTACAGAAATGCACCACAATTTGTCCTGCCCAGTAGCTCAGTAGGTTAGGCAGTGCACTGGAAAGCATGCATATGCCTGAATGGCGCGGTGAGTCGGTGGTTCGAATCCCACCACCAACGTATTTCCCGCATGTCTACCCCCCATCTTCACCTATTTCCACTACGCTGATAAATAAAGCTTGGTAAAAAAACAGCCTGAATGGGCTGGAAAAAAATTAAGAAAAAGATAAAAGCATCACAATTTTATCACTTCTTCCGTTTGTCATTTCCAACAACTCTCCAACAACTCTCCAACAAAATTTCATCCATATCCGTGCACAACGTTTTCAGTTATCCAAAGCAACGTAACCAAAAACAACCAGCTTGTGGCACAGCCCTCGCGCATGTAATAAAAAGCCTCTAAATCGTCATCCATAATCTCTCCCCAACCACCAACCACTGACATCTGTAGCGGTAGTTCTACTCACCGTTGTCATGCCCCAGCAGCAGACTGTACATGCTGCGCAGTCCAAACACATTGAGGAAGTACCACGACGCTGAGCTCACCCTGAAACACAGAGATCCACTTCAACCAGAACCAGAACCACTTCACTGCCAAGCCGGAAAGGTTGCTGTGCTTTTCGAATATCATGACAGCCATTAGACTTTAGGGCTGCAACGATTAGTCGATTGATCGATGACTAATCATTTTTAGAATTAATCGGCAACGAATGTAATAATCGATAATCACCAAGAAATTGAATCACTGTCATTTCACCAGTTTTGTGCTGACATTACCCCAATTGGTCCAGGCAAATTTAATATTAATACATGATATTTGAAAATATTAAATGGACAATGGACATGATGGAAAAAGGTGAAAAAAGAAAACAATTTAAATATTACAATCAGGGCTCCGAGCCGGTTCAAGGAACGGAAACGAAAAGATTTCTTCAACTGTTCCGGAACATAAACGGAACATTATGAAATCCACAAAACCGGTTAAAAACCTTTTTTCCATTCTCTATATATTTGAACATATCCTATGTCTGGAAGACTAGGTCCGTCCACTTTCACCGTCAGTCGTCAAGCCCCATGCATCTGGGACTCCATCTTGTGGACAGACGAGGAAGTGAATTTTATGATGTTATATTCTGTATAAACTATATATAAATGTAACATTGCAGAATATAAGTAACTTCAATAACGAACAGAATTTTTGCATTCTGAACCGGCTCGGGACCGATATTTTGGTGGCGGAATGGTAAACATAGGCCTGACTGAACCGTTCGGAACGGAACATTTTAAAAATAATTTTGTTGCCCTGATTACAAAATACATTGTATATGAATTGTCTCAGAGAAAGTAACTAGTACATTTGTTGGTTAAGAAGGACCAAATTGTACTAGATTTGAAGTTAACAAGATTAATCTCTTGTAATTGTTGGTCAGTGTTAACATTTTGGGGATGTCCAACCAATTAGTCGACTAATCATTTAAATAATCGGCAACTAATCAATTATTAAAATAATCGTTAGTTGCCGCCCTATTAGACTTGAAGATATTACAATATTACCGTTAATCAGCGATTCATGTTGGTAAGGACTAAGCCACATAGAATATCGCACGAATCGTCAGTATGTTTAAAAGGTTGTGCTGACGGGAGCCTGTGCTGACGGTGTACACGGCTGTCTGGGGAAACAGCGCGGGCACGCTCACACCGCAGTAATGACTCCAATACAGCTTGTTTGTTTATCAACATATTTTGGACGATATAATCGCAAAGTGCGATATATTCTAGGGACAAGATCGTGCATATACAAATTCCAATATTGTCCAAGTCAACAGCCATACACATACATGGAATTTAACTCCAGACATTGGTCAGCTCCGGTGCAGTGAGATTATATCAAGACAGAGCCCATAGCACTAACATTTGGGTTCATTACCTTTATTAGTTTATTATTTGGGTTGATGGGATTGAATAAAGTGGGGGCGGAGCATTATTTTTAAAAAATTATAAAAAGTCACAGCGTAGTAGGTGTGACAAGTGACAGACTAGGAAGCATCTTATGATTGGTCGGCAGAAATGGAGCCGAGGATCAGATTTTTTGATTGGATGGACTCCAGAGTCCAGACCCAAACGTATGTTGGAGCGACGCCTGGACATTTTGTTTGGTCCGGCTTATCAGGCTAAAGGCCAGATTACACGTCTGCAACCATACACACAAAATGTCGCTTGGGTCTGGCTGCGAAGCAGTTTTGCATCTGCACTCTCGACGTACAGCGACTAGCGACGCACAGCAGTTTCCCCGCCAACGCGCAAGTAGGAGTCTATTCGAGAAGCGGAAGTGTTTATATTCCATTTATTATATTGTAGTGTAGTTGGGCATCGGTTTTTAAAAATGGCTCACCTCGGTACCGAAACGACAACAAAGACAGCCGGAAAGGCATGCCAAGGACCAATCACAGCTGCTTTTTCTCTGCGCACTTTTTGCGTATTTTTTGTAGCCCATTCGAACTGTTTTCATCAGCTTTATTGAGGATTAGCTAGCGAGGAGTGAAGAAGGGGGAGGAGACCAAGGGGAGGTGAACCCACGACTCTATAATATGTGATTTATCTCTTCACTCTGTGCTGATGTCTTACAGGGCATTGTCCCAAACTGCATCTGCAGCTGCTATTATTTTGAACATGGCATTTCTGACTTTTTATGAGATATAACATTTGATGACTGTGCTTTGGAATAGAATGTACTGTGTCCCCAATACATCCACGTTCATTAAACTACAATTAGTTTGAAGAATTTTTAAATGTCTCATTTATCTAAAGGCACTGCTAATTCTTTTAGCACAACTGTATGCATGTATAAATATTCACATGTTTAACTATACATTTATATTAGCTGTCTAATTAGTACATAATGTGTATGTGGTATATTCTGGAAATTGGAAATTGCATGCTTCTAATCTTCCCTTTGATAGTGTATAGTGTGTTGCTCATTACCTATATTAGTTTATTACTACCGATCCTACTGACTGAACTGAGACTGCTGAATGAACATAATTTACTAGTCTGCTGTATTACTACCGATCCTACTGACTGGGAGCTGAGACTGCTGAATGAACATAATTTACTAGTCTGCTGTATTACTAACGATCCTACTGACTGAGAGCCAAGACTGCTGAATGAACATAATTTACTAGTCTGCTGTATGTCTACCATTTCTACTGAATGTGAGCCGAGACTGCTGAATGAACATAATTTACTAGTCTGCTGTATTACTACCATTCCTACTGAATGTGAGCCGAGACTGCTGAATGAACATAATTTACTAGTCTGCTGTATTACTACCATTTCTACTGAATGTGAGCCGAGACTGCTGAATGAACATAATTTACTCGTCTGTTGTATTACTAACATTCCTACTGATTGAGCAGAGACTGCTGAATGAACATACTTTCCCTTTGGGATCAAGTGGAGATGAAGTTCTTACCAAGATGCGTCCAAGGAGTGCAGTTCGATTCCTCTTTGCAGCATAGGTTTAAACCTCAGCGTCAGTGGGAAAGGGACCTTGGCTGCACGCACAGACACTGGGTTTAACATTTAACACTACATAAGGGACCTTGGCTGCACACACACTGGGTTTAACATTTAACACTACATGAGGGACCTTGGCTGCACACACAGACACTGGGTTTAACATTTAACACGTACATGAAGCCAATATATGATTTAGAAGCACAGTACCAGGGATGCTACTAGCCTGGCGAGCCAGAAACAATGCATCGTCCATGCATCGCACATCGCTAGACGTTGCATTGGGTCTGGGAAAATCAGGCATGCCGCTGGCACGCATCGGTGCAACCAATCAGTGTGGACGTGGGCGGAGCCGGTATAGGCGATGCAAGACATGGGTGGAGTTTAGTATAGACGACACTAGACATGGGCAGAGTTTAGTATAGACACGAGACATGGGCGGAGTTTGGTTGTCACACCTTCACGACACTTGTCCCACCTACCGCGCTGTGATTGGATAACAAGATTTGATTGACACTTTTTTTTAACCCGTTTTTCGACCCTAGTTTTACCAGACCTAATGATCGTTCTAATTGACCCTAGTTTTACCAGACCCAATGATCGTTCTAATTGACCCTAGTTTTACCAGACCCAATGATCGTTCTAATTGACCCTAGTTTTACCAGACCTAATGGTCGTTCTAAACGACCCTAGTTTTACCAGACCTAATGATCGTTCTAATCGCGTGCGATGCGTGGGCGATTAGTTTTCCAGGAAAGAGTGTGTGTTGGAATCTTTGACAGACATTATGGTAGTATCATCGCGGTCAGACGAACAGGCAGAGAGCGATATTCATATTTGCATAATATTGTCGTTTAAAAGGTCTTCTATTATTGATTTACCTGTGGTAATATGCTATCAATCACCAGCAGATGGCAGCATAATTACTATAATGGACCTGAAGTATTAAGATTTACCACTTAACCCTACATAAACATATAGTTCACCGTACGTGATACCAGCAAAATGTCTACTGCTGTCAAGCCGTGACGCAAGCGCAACAGCCCGATTGCTGTGTTGACCTGAAGAGCTTGAATCAAGATTAATGATGTTTACATCCCGGTCTAATGATTGGAAAACTGATCTCTGGTGTTGGTAAATGATCTGTCACATGACCAAACACGATGAGGCCTCGTCTCTAGCAGAGAAACTTACTGATGACAAAGCCAGAGAAGGCCCAGTTGATCCATCCACCAATCAGGATCATCGGCAGCACGTTGGTCACGTTCCCCTTCATCATGTCCATCACCATGCTGTGATCTGGAAATAGTCATTATAGTTCTTACAGCACGGGTCTGAAACATGTGTAGCAGGGCTCCGAACCGGGTCAAGGAACGAAAATGAAAACCGAAAACGAACAGAATTGTACAAAATCTTGCGAGGAGTGGAAACGTAAACCAAAAAAAAGATTTCTTCAACTGTTCCGGAACAGAAATGGAACATTATGAGATCCACAAAACCGGAATAAAAACATGTTTTCTCTTCTCCATATATTTTAACATATCCTATGTTTTTTCCGTCCACCATCACTGTCAGTCATCAAGCATGCATCTGGGGCTCCATCTTGTGGACTGATGAGGAAGTGAATGCAATGGTGTTTTAAACACTGTTGTCACGTTAATACATTAGCACTGAAGTCCACCAAATATATTCTGCATAAACTATATCTAAACTTAACATTGCAAAATATAAGGAACTTTAAGAAAGAACTTTTGTTTTGCATTCCGTTCAGGACGGATATTTTGGTGGTGGAACGGTTCCGAGAACGAAAACGTTAAACATAGGCCTGGCTGAACTGTTCGGAACGGAACGTTTTAAAAATAATTTTGTTTTCAAGCCCTGGTAGCGAATGTGAAACGAGCCTGAGGTTGTTGCATCACAATCACACAACGCATATGATTGGATAAGAGAGCACATGACGTAGTTGGATGGAGTTCCCAGCATGCAACAGGCGCAGCAGGAGTTGAGAACTGGAAAACACCATGACCTAAAGTCTGTGAGCTACCACGGTGTATATAAACAGTTCGTTGCCCGACGGTAATCAGTGGTACAACCAATTACCGTCAAAGCGATCACTGTGTGTATATACACTCGATTACATTTCTCCCTCGTTCCATTGGTGCCGTGACCCGGATCAACATACAGAACCTTGTGAGTCGGTACTCGATAGCGCCACCTAGCTTGAGGGTACGGTACGACCTGAGGTCGTCGGTATGCTAAGGCCAGTAGGTGGGTGGGGTCAGAGTTTCCGGAAGAAGGGGAAGAATGTAGCGAGTGTGAAACGAACCAGAGGTTGGTGCATTAGAATCATCCAACTCATATGATTGGGTGAGAGAGAGCACATGACGTAGGCATGTGGAGTTCCCAGCATGCAACAGGAGCAGCAGGAGTTTAGAACTGGAAAACACCATGAGCTACCATGGTGTATATAAACAGTTGTTTGCCCTACGTAATCGGCTGTACAGCATATACCATCGAAGCAATCACTGTGTGTGTATACTTGATTACATTTCACTCAGGCCAGAGGGACCATATTTGATGGTAAAATATGAATGTTTAACATGTTAGGTAGAACGTTCCGGCGTGCGACGATCAAACCACCTGTCATGGGGTTCTTGGGGATGACCTTCCTCTTGGTCTTCTTGAAGAACCCAGTCTCTGTGTTGTTGAAGTAGTTCTTCCTCATCGCAAACGACTGCAACATGGAAGAATGAATGAATGAATGAATGAATGAATGTCTCTATTTCAGACACACCCACAGGGTGGTCCATATCAACACAAGACAATATACAAGAGACAATATAACAAGAAATACATTTTTCGGGACACCCAGACTCACAAATAAAGTGCTAGCGCTGGAACTACGAGGTGCCCGCAGCAGTAGCCTGAAAGCCAGAAGCAACGCATCGTCCATGCATCGCACATTGCAAGACGCTTGCATTGGGTCTGGTAAAATCAGGGTCGTAAGCCTTTAAAAAAAACAAATAATAAAACGCGTCAATCAAATTGTGTTATCCAGTCACAGCGCAGTAGGTGGGACAAGCGGTGTGGAGGTGTGACAACCAAACTCTGTCCACGTCTCGCGTAGCCCATACAAACTCCCCCCACATCCGCGCTGATTGGTGGATTGATTCCGTACCGACGGCGAGCCTGATTTTCCCAGACCCAATGCGTCTGTACCTGCTCCACAGTGGTGTGTATGGGTGTCTGCTGTTGTTGTTATGTTTACCTGGCGGGGGATGTACTTTCCGTTCTCCCTGAGAACTCGACTCCTCAGCAGCACCTGACTGAGTACAGAAGCACAGTGTTAGCAACAGACCTGGTACCGGTTATCTTCCCTTGGGATCTCGTGACATGTCCGTACCATATATACAAAATTGATATTATATTGAATTGCAATAACATTCTTTGATCTCGATAATGAAGCTAGTGATGGGAATGACCAATAGACACATTTTTGACCCGTTTATACTCGCCACTTCCGGTTCCATTAATTTTGTCGTGTCTTCGTCTATTTTTCAACAGGTCTAATCGGTGGGAGCACACACCTACCGTGTTATTTTAAAAGGGTGGTGGTAACTTGTGTTGTGCTATTCCACACCCAAATGCTCTCGTGCGGATGTATGCCCCACAAACGCATGATTGAATAATCTGTGCCACGCGTTCCATTTACTCATTCAAGCTAGAATTACCAGTGAAGCAGCCATCCCATTGGTCCAGAAGAACATGTGACCACATCAGTGAGTAAGTCGAATTTTGCCTGTATTTCATCAATACTTATGTACACTGCGTTCCAAATTATTATGCAAATCATATTATTCTCACATTTGCAAAAGTACCTATATGAATTGCAGTCATTGCAATTTTCCAGTCATCAACTATTAGAGTGCAAATGAATGGTATATGAACAAACTGCCCAATGATAAAAAATTAAATCACCCAAAATGCACTCAAAATCCATGTTCCAAATTATTATGCATGACAGATTCCAAACTTTTAATTTTAATAAAGGACAAAAAAGATGGTCATTTGTGAAATTAGAAGCATTCACAGGTTATTACAAACTGAAAGGTAAACAAAATCAAACAGTTTTGAAGTCATAACGATATTAAATGTGATGTTACATTTGAACATAAAACCCCTTGTTCGATAGGAGCTTCTGAACTCCGTTATCCATGGATTCTGTCAGGTGTTGGATGGTATTTGCTTCAATTGTTTTGCATGTGGACAGAATAGCCTGCGAGAGCTGTTGCTTGGATGTGAACTGTCTACCGCCATCAAAGACACTACTTTTGATGGCGCTCCAAAGGTTCTCGATGGGGTTGATGTCAGGAAAGCATGGGGGCCACACCATAAATGTGTCCACTTTTATGCCCATGGCAGCCAGAGCTGCAGATGTGTTGTTTGCAGCATGAGACGGTGCATTATCATGCATTATCATGCATGATACAGTGAGACAGTGCATTATCATGCATTAAAATGATCTTGATGCGGAATGTGTGGCTCTTCTCCTTGAACTATGGCAGAAAGTGCAGTTTGAGAAACTCCACATAGACTATGGATGTTATTTTTACCCCGTCAGTAATGCTAAATGGGCCGACCATCTCTCTCCCCATGATTCCTGCCCAAAACTTTACCCCACCTCCTCATTGTTGGCGCTGTAGCTCGTTTGTGTGGGGTGGCCAGATATCCACCACTCCATCAATCTGGACCATCGAGCTCTGCACGGCACTCATTGGTCAACAGAACAGTTTTGAAGTTAGTCTTCATGTATTGTTTGGCCAACCTGAGTCATTTCGGCTCATGTGCAGTGGATAGAGGAGGCCGAAATGATCGCTTACGCACAGCTGCAAACCTCTGGAGGACCCTGCAGCTTGTTGTTCGGGGCACGTTGG
>OMKY01169219.1:3328-19050 GCA_900302395.1 Bregmaceros cantori
GATATTTTTGTTAAAAATGTACTCAGTACAAGTAAAAAGTAATCACAGACAAAAGTATTTCTAAAAGTATACTTGAAATATATACTTGAAAATTTTACTTAAGTACAGTACTCAAGTATGTGTACTTCGTTACTTGCCATCTGTGCAATAGCATCGGTGCTATTAATGTGTTTGAAAACAGAAAGGCCCTTTATACCTGTAACCGACTGAATCAGTTTATTGTTGTGGTTGATATGTAGCGGCTTAGTCCCGCCTCTCCCGTGAACCGGATGTTGGTGGTGGAGGTGTGTCCACCTGGGTTCTGTTTTGGTTTCCGCCTCCGGGCGATCTCTCTCTGGCTCCTGCATCGGTAATAAACGGCTGCATGCTGTGTAGCGGAGCGCATCCCTCGACTTCTCCTTGCTTCATCCAACTCCTGCACTCATCGTCATCGTGAGTCTTACGCTCGGTTACATACCTAAAACAATTGGATTAATGACAAGTGGAGCTGCCTACGGCCCTTTCCCCACAACAACATTTTATCATAATTACCTGTGCCGCGGAACGCAGGTTGTTTTTGGTCACGTCGGTTGGTTTGTCAGTCACCAGGATAACTGAAAAAGTTGTGCACAGATCTGGATGAAATTTTGTAGAGTTGTTGGAAATGACCAACAGAAGAATTGATAGAATTTTGGTGCATCTCTGTAGCCTATAAGTAACATAATCATACTTAATCACCAACTTACCGATAGATCATTTCTGTAGCCTATAAGTAACATAATCATACCTAATCACCAACTTACCGCTAGATCATTTCTGTAGCCTACAAGCAGTGCTTAATTTGTAAATCTTCAGGTGCCGGAACAAAATTACAAGTCCAAGTCGATGGCGACATGGACTCAGGTGCCGGAACGCACAGGAAAACAAGTAAAAACGACCCAACGAGTCGAGGGATTCCCTGAAAACTCCTCTCTCCAAAACATGTGCACAATTTTAAAAAACATAAAAGATTGAGTCGTACATGAATGCAAAGTGCATTAGGTTCATGCATGGTGCGCCCAACTCTCCGCTTTCTTTGCAGCACATAAACGCACCACTGGTATTGCCTGCTATTTTTTTCTTCCCGCTCCGAGTTCACAAATTCACTCAGTACCCTGTCGTTTCCTGATCACAATTTAGTGTAATAAGTAAGTAATAAGTAATAAGCCTATAAGTAACATAATCAATGATTATGTTACTTATAGGCTTATTACTTATTACTTATTAAGTATGATTATTAATCATACTTAATCACCAACTTACCGTTCGATCATTTCTGTAGCCTATAAGTAACATAATCATAATCACCAACTTGCTGATAGATCATTTCTGTAGCCTATAAGTAACGTAATCATACTTAATCACCAACTTACCGATAGATCGCTGGGAGCTTACCGCAATCACGTGACCAGACTTCAGGGTCGCAAACGGCCACTGGGAAATGTTGGCTTGTGCTGAGCATGTTCGCCGTTGACGTCAATCGCGTTGACGTCAATACTCTACTCCACTTGCATTGTTAATGGGTTGCCACACATACTGCACTACAGTGCAGTTTTGTAATCTCTGAGTTCCTCTAGTTCATATATATTTTAATATTATCTTTGTGGTGATATGATTGTCGTGCATAATAACTCATGTTAACAACATTGTTGTGTTGTCTGTCTTTGCTCAACAAAATGAAATTGTCACTTGGGGGTGAACAGAGATGGCAAAAGTACAGGGATTTCTTACTTGAGTAAGACTAAAATGCATTTGTAAAAAAAAAATAACTTGAGTATCTTTTTACTTTCAAAGTATTTTTGAAAGTAAAAAGTACATGCTCTAAAATGTACTCAAAAGTATTTTTGAAAGTATAAAGTTCAAAGTACTACAGATAAAATTGTATGTAAAATGCATTTTTTCAATGTTACTTTGTCAATGTTATTGCTCGAATAAATTAACAACTAGCTTAATGTATCTTATATCTCGCGAATAAAAGAAATCCACTTATTAACTGGGACTGTACTCGGTACATCAGCACCCCCTACTGACTAATATTATAGACGTTATTCTACCCTGTCAATGAAAAAAAAAAAAGTAACAAGCCTGTTTTGGTAAAAGTAAGGAGAAGAAGTACAGATATTTTTGTTTAAAATGTACTCACTACAAGTAAAAAGTAATCGCAGAAAAAAAGGACTTCTAAAAGTACAGATACTTGAACATTTTACTTAAGTACAGTACTTGAGTATTTGTACTTTGTTACTTGCCATCTCTGCTTGTCTGTGAAGTTGTATATTCCCTCTGGTGGTAAAAGATGTTGAAATAATTAAAGCCTGACCAAGCTTACATCCATATTTAGCACAGAATCCTCTCCCCCTCATGACTTCATCGTGAAAGACGAAAAATCACAACAAACCTTGTTGTTTTGCTTTGAGCAGAGTACACGTGTCTTTAGGGGTCGAGTCCGAGTCGAATCCGAGTCTTTAGGGGTCGAGTCCGAGTAGAGTCCCGAGTCATTTTTAAAGATGTAGCTCTAAAAGGTTGGAATTGAATGCAGAACAGAATGGCTCGTTCAAAGTTAGCTAATGTGATACAGGTTTATATAGCAGTGCAATGATTATGAATGAGGATGGAAAGGAAGCAGAAAATTATGGATTTTTTTAAAGCCGAAAAAGAGGGAAAGACTCGTCAAATACTCGTCGAGAGTCATTGACCTAGATTCCTGAGTCGAGTCCGAGTCTTGAGGGCGCGAGACCGAGTCGAGTCTCGAGTCACCAAAAACAAACTAGAGTGACTCGCGAGTCAAGTCTTTTGACTCGAGTCTGCATCTCTTTCAGTCACATTAGTCTTCATGTTTAGGTTTATAAAATAAAAAGTTAGCAAGTATGTTTTTTTTTTTTTTTTTAGTTTTAAAGTCTTTTTTATAAGTTATTTTTTGGGCGCAAGCGCCGTTTTTCATTCTTTATTGAGAGAGATAGCGACAGGATTAAATCGGAAACTGGGATGAAGAGTTGGGAAGGGGGTTTGGGGGGGAGCATTGGAGAAAAGCCGGACAGGGGATTTGAACCTGCGGCACTGCTCGACCTATGGTCTGAGGGACACGCTCTCTAACCACACCGCCACCGCTCGCCCCCTTGAGTTTTCAAGTCTTATGTTAATCAATCATAAATAATTAACATCAACAATAATTAATCAAGGTATTTTTTCAACTAAGCCGAGATCGAGACTGATTGAAATCTCGATCTCTTCTGTCTCCTTTCCAGTCCTCCGTTAAAGGAGTTTTGTTACCAATCCTAAATGACTGTCCTTAACTGGGCAATCAAGGTTGAAAGGTAGTTAGGTAAATAGCTGCTATATTCCTTAAATCAAAATCTAAAAACTAAATCACTTTGTGAAGCGCCTTGAGGCAGCTTCAGCTGCGTTTTTGACGCTATATGAAAACCTCGAGTTAAGACGTTCTGTACGGTCACAGTCAGGAAAAGCGTTGGGCAAGACAAAGACTAATCTTCAACACGGGACGGTCCAAATGGATGGAACGGTCGAACGGTCCTCCTGTCCCAAGAAGGCTGTGACGTCACAAAGTAAGAAGCAGAGTCAGAGACTTTTCTGAAGGAAACACGTCTTCATTCATAGCAATCCACAATCTCATGCTGCAAGGAATGGCTGTTGAAACTGGTGGGGTGGCGACCCTCGGGTGTATTGAGAATTAGGGGTGCACCGATCATGCTTTTTTGCTCCCAATCCGATCCCGATCGTTTAATTTTAAGGATCGGCCGATCCCGATCTCCGGTACAGAGTCCCGATTCCCAATACAGAGTCCTGATCCTGCAAAAATTGGTAGCACCCAACCTATTTGGCACAATTGTCAATTTCAATAATAATCATTTGGCATGCTCCCCGACTCATTTACCGATCCTGATCGGGACAAAATCACGAGTCCCGATCCTCGGAAAAATGTCTGATCGGCCCCCGATCACCGATCTGAGGATCGGATCGGTGCCCCACTATTGAGAATGATATTGTTAAATACCGTTTGGTTTCAGCAATAATGGCCTAACATTTGGTACATTTGGTACAGTGCAATTGAGTGCATCTTTGAATATCGTGCTTCTTCTCCGTGGCCGAGTGGTTAAGAGAACTGCGTTTTGATCCTTGGGTTTCAGGTTTGAATCTCGGCCAGACACACACTTTTACTTTATATATGCACACACTCTACATAGCAATTGGAGTAATTTAATGTTAACGTTGCATTTGAGATGTAGAATTTAGTCAACATGTTGCTGCAATTAAATCCTAACAATATGTATTTTTTTAAATTAAAAAAAATAATGTGTTGGGCTCCAACACTCAGCCATGCAAAAATTCAACGGCACACGACTTTATCGCCCCACGCCGCCAGTGAAGTTACCAGGTGGCAGTTAGTTATTTGAATTGTACTAACGACCACAGCGCCATCAGCGCAAATGTATATTACAATTTATGTTCCGAGATTGACTCATGAGGCAAATCTCTGGTGGAACTAAGGAAAAAATAAAGTTGAGGCTTTTATAGCACAACTACTTTCAAAGGTCTCTCCGGTCTGGCCAATTGACTGCACAGTGTAAGGAAGGTAATGGCACCCATAAAAAGAGAGTAAAAAATGTGTGTGTGTGTGTGTGTTTGTTAGCCTGGCGTGCCAGAACCAACGCATCATCCACGCATCGCACATCGCTAGACACTGCATAGGTGATAGTTCGTATCGTGTGCGATGCGTGGACGATTTGTTGGTTGTGGCTCGCCCGGCTATGTGTGCGTGCATGTGTATATATTCTTGGCTTTATATAAATGACGTAGAAATCCCAAAAAGCCTTCAATATCATTTCTTGTAAATGTCTTGCAAAGTCAGGGTGCACGGTGGAAACGTCCAAACTTCAGGTTCCGGGTTGGACGAGCAAACTGGTAAAGAGTGCGTGGTCGTACCACGCAGACACCCGCACCGACCTGCGGTGCTCCAGCACGCTGTCCCCACACGTTGGAACCTTTAGGGGGTGCTGCTGGTTCTCCCGAGGGCCGTGTTCCTGGGGGCCGTGGTTCGAGGGCATGTGACCGGTCGCCCAGTTTGGGTCATCGTGGCCATTTAAGGAAATGTCGGCATGGTGTGCATGGCCGGATGCTGGAGACGAGACGGTGTAGGGTGTTATGGTAAATCATTTGGGCATTTCAGATACCATATTTACATGAGACCCGGAAGAGAGCCCATGTGTTGCAGAACCAACCGACTCTGTGGGGTGACTCGAAATCACTAATGGACAGAGATGGCAAGTAACGAAGTACAAATACTTAAGTACTGTACTTAAGTAAAATTTTGAAGTAACTTTTTTCTGTGAGTACTTTTTACTTGTACCGAGTAAATTTTTAACAAAAATATCTGTACTTCTACTCCTTACTTTTACCAAAACAGACTCGTTACTTTTTCTTTTTTGCACATTGACGGGGTAGGATAACATGTATAATATGAGTCAGTAGGGGGCGCTGATGGACCGACTACAGTCCCAGTTATTAAGTTAATACATTTTCATTTAGTCCCGAGATATAAGCTAAATTAGGCTAGGTTGTTAGTAATTCATTCAAATAATAACACTGACAAACTAACATTGAAAAAAATGCATTTTACATACAATTTTATTTTTTTACTTTGTACTTTATACTTTCAAAAATACTTTTGTGTACATTTTAGAGCTTGTACTTTTTACTTTCAAAAATACTTTTTTAGTACGTTTCTTTGTAGTCATACTCAAGTTGTTATTTCGCAGATGTATTTTACTCTTACTTAAGTAAGACATTTGGGTACTTTTGCCATCTCTGCTAATGGAGCACAAGCTTCCGCTAATCCTGTCTTAAGCCCAATTCACACTGCAGTTGAATTCCGTGGGGAACTCTGGTAATTCTCAATTACCCCCTGACGTCTGTTATTTTGTAGCACGTGCTGACGGGATTAGTAAAAGCCTGTCTTTTGCTCAATTTAAAAGACATTATGACACATGTGCCGTATTTTTGCTTGCCCATGCGTGTACACACATACAGACTTCACTCTCACACACAAATTCAGAATTCAAACCATTGTGGTGTTTCACTGAATCACAGCCGGTAACTCGCTGTGGAATTATTAGTTCGCAAATCACTGACATTGCGCAGTACTGGGTGCTACCTGCTTGGAGGAAGTCCCTGAGCAGAGCACGTACTAAGATAGTGCCCGATTAGGTGGCATCGCACTAGTGGAAAACTGGCTTGAGCCAGGTAGAGTAGGGCTCAATCGAGCCAGTGGAAAGGGGCTAATAGTCTGTAGTGCCATGTTGCAGTCTGAAAACTGCTAGCAGCTAGTAGCCCACTACCCCTGGGTGACCGAAGCCGTCTAGCCAATATTAGAAACTAGAAGTCACACCATTCTGACATTACAGCAAGAAGCTGCCTGCCATGTGAACCCTCTCCGAGGTGCGTGGCACTCTCGCCTTCTCTGTATAACATCTGATCTTAACAACCACTTAAAAGGGCATCACTGTAGTGTCAATGTTATGTACGGTACATTTACTCGGTTTGGTGTACTTTTGAACTTTTGGAGTACATTTTTCACAAGTTACTTTGTACTTTTACTTGAGTGAATTTGAGGTGAAAAAAAATATTTTTTACTGAGTCAGCAATTCGCTACTTGTTACATTAACTTTGCCTTTAGCGACACTTAAATGGGAACTGTTGGCACATATGTTGACATATCTCTCTCTCTCGGGCATGCTCTCTCGCTCTCTCACCCTCTCTTAGTCTTTCTCTCGGGCACTCTCACTCTCTGTTGGGCGCTTTCTCTCTCGCTCTCTCTCTCTTTTGAGAACCTGACAGTACTTCCATTACTTAAGTAACTTTTTTGTGGAGTCTTTTTTTACTTTTACTTGTAACTATTTGGATGACTACTTTTTACTTTTACTTGAGTAACATTTTGCTGTGGTAACAATACTTTAACTTAAGTAATGTTTATGGCTACTCTGCCCATATATGTGTACGGTCGGCAATTGAAGTGCTATTGACTATCTGGCACTTATGGGAACTTGAATGACTTGAGTACTTAAATGTTTAAACACACCATGCAATGGCCCTGGTCTCTTCCTTGCCCGTGATGAAGAGATCTATATGCCAAATGAAAATGCTGTTTGCTGTAACATCTTAAACAGAGCACCTTTTAAACCAAGTGTCAATAAGGACGGGCTACTGTTAACAATAATTATTAGAACCATTTATTCTTGCCAAAAAGAACCACATCATAGCTAACAAAAGGTCAATGTGTACAACTCACAATGGATCCATTGCAACGAGCAAGGCACTGAAAATTCCAAAAACATTTTGGGAATGAATGAAAAAAGAAAGAGTGGGAAAAAAAATACATTACGCAAGCATCCAAATGATGTTTTTTCATACATGTATACGATATTGGTAGCAATAATTGTAAAGCAAAGTGGGTGCATCATAACATTTTACGCCTAAATACCTGCTGCCCAGTCACATGGCTGCATAACTTGTAAAAAGAAACAGAAATATGTGGGGGAAAAAATATAGTAACAGACTTTTGGACATTAAATGCTTAAGAATTTTTGTCGAGACATTATCTCAAATTCCAAGCCATTAACCAAATGAGTGGGTTTGCCAAACAAGACATTTAAAAATATAGACACCTTCCAAATCATTGATGTCACGACCAGCGCCAACATGTCTGACATTGGTTCAATTAAATTTAATGTAAGATATTTCTGCAAAGTACTTGAATTTTCACCTAATGAATCATTTAACAGGAGTCTACAGCAGCTACTATGAAATAAAATGTATTTATATTTTGGTGGTGTAGAACACTTCTAGTGGATTGATATTAACACTTCAGGACTGAATCATGTTTAATTTAAATCACATTTAAAATCACGAGTCAATGAAATCCTCTTATTAATTTTTAAGATGGTTGCACCCACTGTTGGGAATCTGAGAGACATCCGTGTCTAACTGGAATATCATGAAAAATGACAAAGAGTTCAAGGATAACAGTCATATTTCAACAACCAACATCGATCATGAACGCATCCGACCAACAAGAACTAAACTCCACAATACATAACGGTCATAGGTCAACCACAGCCCGCTGGTACCCATCAACTAAAGAAACTCAACGTCCTCTCGGGTGGTAGCAGACAGGAAGGAGCGACACACATCGGGTGCGCTTGATTTTCAGTGCCAGACAATCTGCATCGAGTGTGTGCAGTCAATGCTTTCTTTGATGTTGGATTTTCTGGACGGTGCCGTTTCCAGCATTTAAATATGTTAGTGATCCAACAGTCAGAATATGTTATTGATCCCACAGTCAGGTGACCAAAATGGAGCAATTAATTAATTAGAGGACCTTCTTTTATGAGAGGAACCCTTTCATTCCTAAATCTAGATTGCAACCACAGCCAAAACAAAAGATCCTTTATCTGTTAATCTTTATTACACTCTACTATTTGATGAAAGAATAATAATAATAATAATAATAATAATAATAATAATAATAATAATAATAATGCTGGACTTTGGCTGTTTTCAATCAGTCTATTTTGGTTGGGCTGTAATAGTTAATTAATTTAGAAATATAATCCAAATTAAATCGATTCTGACGAATTGAACAAAGTTTACACACATCATCTAAAAAAAGCTAGCTTCGGCACACAAAGTTCAAAGGTACGCGTAGGAATTGGTGCAGCGGCACGGAATTTGCATGGACGCCGCCGTGACAATCTCCACGTCTTTTGAGGCGGAGCAGCCGTTGGTGGCGAAGGCCAAAACATTCTGCCCGGAAGGAGCGGGCGCCGGCCCACCTGTGCTGACGGCGCTGCCTGGAGCCTCCGTCATGCTTTCCATGGGACAGTCCACGGCTCCCCTCGCTGGTCCGTTCTGGAGGCCCAACAAATCACCAAAGTCTGCGGGGGGAAAGGGAGGGCCATGTTTCTGACAAGCGCCATCAGTGGCGGACAGACTACAGGCCACACCGGGCATTTTCCCGGTGGGCCGGCGCCCCTAGATGCCGGCCCACCGGTGATGTTGCATTTTTTTTATTTGTATTTATAGTGGTAATTTCACCCGCCAGCCTTAACACAGTAAACGGTAGGCGCTTTTTGGGCCCCCTCTTATGGTCGCTTGGGCCCACTGCACCCTGGAGGAGGGTACAGGTCTTTACACTAAAACGTAACACAAGCGAAGGAGTGATTATTTAATATGCTTTAAAATATTTTGAGTTTATTTCAGAGCCTGACAGCCTGTATTAAAGTAGGTGATTGAATCCAATGAACAATTGAACGTTAAGTCCCCACACATTGTTTTTTGAGTAAAAGTGTGCACCTTTTCCCCTTGGCCAGAGCGTTTATGAGGCATAAGTTATGTCAATTTCATGTCGGATGTGCCCCGCTAATTATGGGGGTCGGTCGAACTAAAAAATTCCCGATTTCTCCTCCCAGTCCAGGCCTGGCCACTATAGAGCACTTCCTACCAAGACCAACAGACTTAATAATTGTTACACGTAGGACTATTCCCCATTATGCGGTCACTAAAGATTTGGAAACATACATTTTCCTCTCAGGACGAGAGGCTCTTTTTCATATGCTTTGGTGGACGTTCAGAGAAAGATTTAAAACATGTTGGTATTATAAAGAAATATTTAATGATGAAATATAATTGTGGATAGCATACAGTTTGCCAGTGGGTGTGCATGTGGGCTCTGCCTTTCTTTTCCGAAGTTCAGTACACTACTGATGGACAGAGAGGGCAAGTAAAAAAGTACAAATACTTGAGTACTGTACTTAAGTAAGATTTTCCCGTATCTGTACTTTTAGAAGTACTTTTTTCTGTGATTACTTTTTACTTTGCTGAAATTTTTAACAAAAATATCTGTACTTCTACTCTTTACTTTTACCAAAACAGGCTTGTTACTTTTTCTCTCTTTCTGCGCATTGACAGGGTAGAATAAGATGTATAATATGAGTGAGTAGGGGCGCCGATGGACCAAGTACAGTCCCAGTTATTAAGTTAATAAGTGGTTTCATTCAGTCCCGAGATATAAGCTAAATTAGGCTAGGTTGTCAGTAGTTTATTCATACAATAACATTGAAAAACTAACATTGAAAAAACATATAATTTAATTTTTTTACTTTGTACTTTATACATTCAAAAATACTTTTGAGTACATTTTAGAGCCTGTACTTTTTACTTTCAAAACTACTTTTTGAGTACATTTCTCAGCCTGTACTTTTCACTTTACTCAAGTAGATATTTGGATCGAGTTGTTTTCTTACTAATGTATTTTACTCTTACTCAAGTAAGAAATCTGGGTACTTTTGCCATCTCTGCTGATGGACCAGAACGTTAATGGACAGTACATCTCAGTGACTTTTTCACTGTAGTCTTGGCACCATTACAGATACATTTTTTACCCGTTTCTGGTTTACTTTAACTACCCCCGTATATGCTCGCCACTTCCTGTGCCATTCATTTTGCCATGTCTCAGACTATTTTTCAACAGGTCTATTCGGTGGGAGCACACACCTACCACGTTATTTTAAATGGGTGGTGGTAACTTGTGTTGTGCTATTCCACACCCAAATGCTCTCGTGCGGACAAATGCATGACTCAAAATTATCGCAACACGTTCCATTTACTCATTCAAGTTGAAATTACGAGTGGAAGCAGTCATCCCATTGGTCCAGAAGAACATGTGATCACATTGGTGAGTAACTTCCAAGTCATATTTTGCCTGTATTTCATCAATACTTATGTAAAACGGAGAGCGGAGCGGGGTCGATGATGTGTAATTCGTCAGAGAGCGAGCTGTAGTAAGCAGATTTTGAAACGTTCGTCTATAGGCAGAGATGGCAAGTAACGAAGTACAAATACTCAAGTACTGTACTTAAGTAGAATTTTCAATTATCTGTACTTTTAGAAGTACTTTTTCCTGTGATTACTTTTTACTTGTACTGAGTACATTTTTAACAAAAATATCTGTACTTCTACTCCTTACTTTTACCAACAGGCTCGTTACTTTTTCTCTTTTTTGCGCATTGACAGGGTAGAATAATATGTATAAAACTTTGAGTGCATTTCTCAGCTGGTACTCTTTACATTACTCAAGTAGATATTACTTTGTACCTTTAGTACTTTGTAGTCTTACTCGAGTTGTTTTTTTACTAATGTATTTTACTCTTACTCAAGTAAGAAATCCCAGTACTTTCGCCATCTCTGTCTATAGGTTCCTTGCCATTTCAAAATAACGGTGAATTTAACAGATTAAGTTCATACAGTGGGAAATTAATCAAGCTCTAATCACAAACATCAGCCAAAGCGTACCGCTGGTTCGTGGTTTCTTTATCTGGTTGGCCTCCATGCAGTCAAAGGAGCGTTTTCGATTGGCCGCTCCGTTAACAAAGCCGCGGCCCTGGGTGGCCGTGTCCAGGGCGCCCCCCAGGCTGCGCTGGAGGTTCTGGGCATTGAACAGCACCTCGGCACACTCCCGGAAACCCTGGGCTTGAGCCAGGTCGGCCGCCGTCAGACCGCTGGCGTTGGGCAGGCTGGTTTGACAGGAAGAGACGTGTGTCAAGACACGCACACGTCACACAGACACGCACACGCACGCAAGCATTCACACGTCTACAGTCGTACGCACAAACTCACAGCCTACGCTGCACTAACCTTGAAATTAACACACATGACCTCTTTTCAAATCCTATCAAGTGAAGTCAATCTTTAATGATCCAAATTTGAAGTAAAGCTTAATACAACATTGTGCCCTGCTGTCGACAGACATGCACGTAATATATACAACAACGGACGACTTAAGCTAATGAGGTATTGGGGGGATTTCTTCAGCAGAATGCCCAAATCGCACAACGCTCTTGTACGAACCCCAAGGGGATGGCTCATAGTGTATCCCAAGGCATGTTACAAGTTGCAGAATTGCCACAAGTGAGTGTCAGGATCAAAGGTTCTTTTCAACCAGTCGTCTGAAGTACGTAAGAAAGTAAAACGCTGGCATGAAGAATGAAGATCAGCTCTTCTTCAAGTTGACCAACCCCAAAGCGGTCTCCACCCACTGGGAGGAGAGAGGATATTAAAGATAAAACATGAATCCACATGACTGGTATGACAGCAAAGAATATGTCCTTCACAGGCGGAAAGGGAGACATCTCCAAGAAGCAGTTGAATCAAAACAGCAGCAAACCCAGTGGAAAAGCTGAGTGGGTGTTCTAGTAAGCGGTGAAGGAAGAAGTGTTGAATTCTGATGACGTAACTATGAGGAGTTGGGTCTAATTATAGTGTTTTAAGCTGATTGCTTTGAACAATAACATCATATTTGACGGCAGCAGGGCACATTGTCTTTTTTAGGGTCCAGATTAAAAACAAACAAATTGTGCAGCAACAATGGAGCTCCGTTTGAGCTGGATTAACGTCATCATTAAGCTGTTGGAGACAATGTCACAGGCTCAAACTTTAATTGGTGTGTACACCTGTTCGTGTCATGTGTGAACATACACTTTTTTGTTTTGTTTTTAGTTTTCTTACCTTTGGCTGGTTAGAATGGGTTCCGTCTAAAGTCTGGGCGTGGACCTCACCATACATTTCTCTCGTCTTGTACATCAGCAAATAGATGGGGTTTCATGTGTTAAGTCAAAGTGGAAGGTGGATGAGGTCATTAACAACGTGTGTTATACAATTAATTCTTGAAAACATCCAATAATAGGACATCCAATAATTGGAATGGACTTAAAATAATCGTTCAGACATGCAAATATTTCATTAAATCTTAATTGTTTCAGTTCTTTTCTTGAGAAAATATGTACTGTTTTTTTATGAAAGCACATTTTACGCGTCTGTACGACAGATTATGTTATATGATTGACTTTTTTTTGTTTTGTTTCTAGAGGCATAGCACTTCCCTTCACCTTCACCAATCACAGCACATGTGTGGATCGGGTGAATGGGAGCGATTTTTAACGCTCGGCCAATTTTACAGCTCACCTTGGGGATCATGAAATGGCTGTATTATTAGTTTTTGTTCATGTTATGAATTATGTGTCAACAAATTCATAAAATACTGAAACGATGGAATAATTCAAAACCAATTCATGATGTGAATAAGGGCAAAACATTTTTGATGAGATGGTCGGAGAACAACGTGACTGATCCATGTTAGGAAACCAGGCGTTCTTCTTAGCTCAGGGTAATGTTATTTTAGCTCAGGGTCATGTTTTATGTCAGATAATATATTTCATCTTCAACAATAGCATTTCTGCACGGTTTACATGCTTCCTTTCCTAAACTATTTTATTTCCGGTCTTCTACAATGGTTTACAAATGTCTATTCGGAAGGGAGAGCCAACTGACATTGTCCAGCAACAGTTTGAATTTGCTTGTTCAGAAATTGCATCACTTGTTGTTTGTGTGCGGGGAGGGAAAGGGGTGTATGTGGAGAGTATTGTGTGTTTCAGGTTCAGTAGGACATGAAAAGTTGAAAACAGCATTACACAAAATACACATCCCCCTGTTCACTGGGGAATTAACGCTTCCAAGGTCATCCTCAAGTTACATTTGGTGGCATGGTCTCATCGCATTCCAACAGGTGTCCATTGTTGTGTAACTAACAATTACATTTTTTAAATATTTTTAAGACGCAGCAATTACCCTATAATTTATTTTTTAAAGAGTTACATTGCCAACAATTAGTCCATAGAAACTATAAGTATAAACTTATTAAATTGAACACAAATAAAAAGTATACATTTTATTTGCTTTTTGTAATTAAATTAATTTATTAGTTTACATAATAATTAGTTTATTAGCCTCAATATTAAAGTTATATTTTTCGATTTGTAACAATAAACAAGGCAAGACAAGCAAGATGCATACATTAATATATGCATCCATAAAATTTATACATTTATGACTTCTATTAATACATGGATTGTAATTGATCAATTCAATTTAACATTAATAAACAGTCTCTGTAGATTTGAAGTCACTATTGAACCACATAAGATTACTGTGCAAAGCCTTACATGAAGGTATATTTAATATACGTTTGTGTATTGTTCCCAAAGGACTCAGGCCAAGGGTATTCCAATACAAAAAGACAGGTTATAACATTAATATAACATTAAATGTTTCTTTCACTGATCTTAGAACATTTCTTTAGAATTGACACATTTTTTCACAATTATCACAAACCAATTTCAGTCTAGTTATGTACATGCCAAATTAACAAAGTTATATGGAAACCTTTGATGGCCATTTGACAATTCCTGTTGTTGTCATTATGGTTCTCAAGGAGTAGACAGCATCATCGGCTATTTCAGGCATTGAGGTTGCTCTTAGACCACTTCTGAAGTTCATTTAACATAACCTCAACATTTAATTTAGCATCACTTAAAAGATGTGTTAGTTATGCTTGCTTTGAACGCAATGGCAACTTTGGCCTTTGCTTTTTAACATTACATTCACACGGTGACAAGATTTAAGTTAGTCAAAGATGTCAAATCAATAATATAAATGACACGAGGACGTGCAAGGATTAAACCTCTGTATCTGTTAACTTGAGGAGATGAAGGGATGCCTTCATTTCCCTTGAATCCAATCATAACTTAATATTGTACACAGTCGGGCTTCGTGACAAGCTTGTTCAACATATTTGTTCAATATTTTAACAGAAGACACCAAGGCAGTAGGATGGAAGAACGCTGAAGGACACAATGTTACAGTCTTGACATTCTTGGACGATTTAAAGTCTAGTGTTTTGAATCAAATTCAGGTTAGTGAGCAAAGCCTTATATGAAGGTGTGCATCCCTGCAGGGCGATACGTCACATCGCGAAGGCGTCCGCAACGCAGTGGATGCTGCGTCCGTAGGGAGTGGATGCTGCGTCCGTAGGGAGCGGAGAATGCGTCCGTCCGCAGAAAACAGCGTTATTTTTGCCGACAATGATTTTTTTTGTCAAGCATCTTTCTCTTATAATATAATATGGAGCGCTGCCCGCTCGATGATAGTTAGCTGCCACCCCGATTTTAAGCCTCGGTTTCTCACCGACTGCGATGCCAGCAAAATGCCGGGATGATCACCCCAACAAACGGCTGTGAGAATGCGCCCTGTATTACTATTATCTAGCTGGGGAATTGATCGGAACGGGTTCGGCTTTGGGCAATAGGCGAACGTAATTTGGACAGCTGACCGTGAGTACGTGAATACTGACTCCTGATTGGAGGATACGCGACACACCTCTGTCAAACCTCCAGCCTAAACGTCCTTAATTCTTTCACACACACACAGACAGACAAACGCACACAGACACACACATACTGCGTTCCATTTACTTCGGCGCGTCGAGGTAATGCAGCAATTGGTCAAGTAAGGCACGTCACCGCGTTTGACCAATCCAGTAGAAGCATTAACTAGGATGTGCCGACTCGTAACGTCAAAGGAACGCAGTTGCTGAACCACACACGCCCGGCTGGCTCGTAATAGCCCCGCGCTGACGGGAGGAGTGTGTGTTTGAAATAGAAAAATGTGTGTGTGTGTGTGTGTGTGTGCACACATGGTGGCAGGCGGACATTGCCACATTACGTGCTGACATAAGGTAAACACACGTTTGTTGTGCATTTAATGTCTTCCGTCAGCTACGTGGTCCTATTCACCTGCCATAC
>OMKY01169269.1:0-11288 GCA_900302395.1 Bregmaceros cantori
CCCCTGCCCCCCACACCAACACCACCATCAGGCAGTTTATGAACTATTCACTGATTGACTTTCCTGGGTACGAGGGCACATCACTGTTCGCAAATACTGTGTTTACCATTGGGTCTTGTTGGTTGTATGCAACAGAAAAGGGTCACGCATTCCTGGGTTCCATCAGTCACAGGTTCCTATTAATCACACAGTGAATTTGAACAGAAAACGGGCCTTTCTATGTAGAATTTGTATGTTTCTTTCAGCTATTTAGTTGCTTTATCTGCTATCACAGCTCACCACAGGCACCAAGTAAATGGCTGTGGTGATAAAACGATTTTTAGAAAGTGTTTGTTATGTTATGTTTTGGTTTATTTCAGGGACCTGGTTGCACTCTGTGACACATTTCCAGCTGAAACTTCAAAGGTTGACTGGCCTGCCGTTTGTTCTGATAACATGCCATTAAATATTCATTGGAATATAATTTGCAAAGCAAAAGCCATTTCCTATACTGTGACTGTGCGATTGTGTGTGTATGTATGCACAAATCAGCACCATGCACATTGCACTGACAAAATGTACATGAATGACGTTTGAACGTTTGATGTAAGAGTGTTCGCTGGCAACCACTTTCAGGCTGCCAGCGTTTTAAGTTCCCCTTCTGATTCCTTGTTCAATGTTGTAATTTGACTGTACGTATGATAAAACAATAATAAAAATATACGCAGCATATAAATATATATAGAGAGATATTGCTCTGTCCTCGCAAGTCATCAAATGAGTTTACCATTCAAAGCAAATTATTATAGCTCAAGATTAGTCTGTTTATGAGATGTTTCTGGGGTCTGACCTGACAGTGCCCATTGTGTGACGTCACAATGTGTGAACGAGTAGCAGCAGGGGGCCAGCTGTCCTGCCTCTAGCCTTCCCTTACCCAGGTCACCAGTCAACGCCAGGCAGCTTCCCAGACAAGTCACGCAGTATAGCTTACCAGACATCTTTCATTGCTCCTGCTACAATAACACCATCACCCTGCAACAACCCTGGACAAAGCGTCGCTCAATGGGAGATCGGGCTTTCAGCTCGGCCGCGCCTCGCATATGGAACTCCCTCCCAGGACACCTCAGAGTGCCACAGCACACTGACATTTTTAAAAGGGGACTTAAAATTAATCTTTTTACACAATCTTTCTTTTAACCTTTCCATAGAATCTGTTTTTAATTGGTTTTAACTGTTTTTAATTAGTTTTCACTGCTTATTTTATCAACTTGTCTTTTAATCATGCCATGTTGCACCTTGAGATTGCTTGATTGCAATGAAAGGTGCGTTATAAATACAATTTATTATTGTTATTATTATTACTTCTTCTAAATGCTGGTTTTAGCATTGTTGTTTACACTACAACATCTTTAAACCTGTGGATAGCAACTAAGCATCTACAGAGTTTTTGGTGTCTGAGAAGTGTCATCTGTCTGCATATGACGAAGCAGTGTCTAGGGCAGAACACATGATGTGCTTTTGTAATGTTCCAATTGTGCTGCATTATATGCCTTTAAAGCTGTAAAGAAATACTGGCATTTTGTAACTATTATACATTTTTGGCCTTGATGTTCGATCTCCCTTGCCACGAGCCCTAGTTCCGTTGGCTCCACAATCTGTTCTGCAGCCTTAGTCCCCCTCCCCCTGAGGTAATGTATGGAGCCTGGCTCCTTGTATTACTTCTGTTTATTTTATATTTTACACTCATTCATTTCCCTGCCCCTCTCCAGCCCGTTCTCAGCCCCGGTAGCCCCCCTTGCTAACATTACTCCATGAATAGTGTCAAACTTGCAGTACAATTCAATCAAAGCCAATCACCAAGTTTTGCTGTGTTTTACCGATTTGAACACTCAACCTTTGAAGTGTGTGCATTGTGTTGGGGGAGCTACCGTCCCTATTGTTGTCTGACACAATAAAACCTGTAAAACTTTATTCCTTGCAGTCGTCATTGTTATTTTTTTTCCTATGTCACATTCACTTGATGATTGACCGTACCTGTGCTTTGTATTTTAAATGAGAAAACCCATCGGGTTCTGGCAGTCTTACTCTCGGTCCCATGGACAACTATTTGGTCAATTATTAGGTTTAGTCCCACCCTTGTTGGGTGGCGTTATTGAAATGTGTGTGTAGTGGTTGTGCCCCTAACCGGCACCAAGTTCACGGTGAAAGTACCGCTGTCCCCAGGGTCAGTGCACAGTTTAGCAAACCCCTAGGGTGACCCCGCCTACATATAAATAACAAAAAATGTTAAAATCTAAGAAATTAAGTGGGATATACTGTGACACGCTAAAAAAGGAGGCCAGAGAGAAATATTTAGAAAAGATTGTACCCCTACCATAGATTGTATATAACGACCCTACCAAATAGATGCCATTTAACATTTACTGTAAGAAGATGGCAGCCTACACCCATGTGAGTAAGTATGTATGTCATTTTTAAACTTGTTCCACACACAAGGTATGCAAATATGTCCGCGACAGTGACTGGCGGTAATAGATTATATTTGGAAGAGGGCCAATCCGTTTATAATGTTTATCTTTTCTAAATATTACTCCTTGGGCTCCATTCCTATGGTGTCTTGGTATATCCCACATCCTTTCTTAGATTTTAAAATTTTTTGTTATTTCTATTTTACACATTTTAACAGTTCTTTCTCTCTCGAACCGTGTTTCTGTGCGCTCTGGGCACACATAGAGTGTAAACAGACCACGTGCTGGAGCCGCTTTGGCCACGCCCACCCGCGACATCACTGGTGCAGCAGCCCTATTGCAGCATTTCTCAGTTTTAAAAAATGTAAAGAAGGAATAAAATATTTATGTTATTACTGTAATACAAATCAATCAAATATTAGTTATCAATGAAGACTGGGGCTATAGGGAAGGGGAATGGTCTCTGGTGGAGCTGTGGAAGTTGATGGGGAAAGTGGGGGTTGAAGTATTCGGAAACGGAAGGGGAATATTTACACAGCGGGCAGTTTAGACAGTGCACTATCTCTCAATACTTTTTAGTGCACTGTATCACAGTGCAGTGTCAGAGTTACTGTCTGTTTTGCACTTATTAGAAATGTCACTGTGAGGCGTTGCACTTTTAACTTTGCATGGCACCATGAGTTGGACTACAAAGAGAAATACATGGTAGCAGATGTGGTGTTTGCACTGATCTGTGATATAAACGTCATGCCATTTCTGCGACATCTACAACATGGCCCTTTAGTGCACCAAGTGTCCGTCACGGTGAAAGTACCGCGATGGACACACACTCGGTCGCACACTGCACCACTTTCAGTGCACTGGAATATAATCAACAACTCTGGAAAGCGTCCTACATGTTGTGATTCCTGGTGGTAGTTATTGAGCTACTATTAAACATTAACGTTCAAACAACACCAGGACGGTGTTTTTGAACTCTCACAAACGCCAGAGCTACTGGCAGAATAATGCGAGCAAGAATGGAGGCTTACGTTAACAATAATAATTTAGATCAACACAGTCAGACCGCATTATACAACTCGGATCGATCAGTCCGGCCAGCTGATCACGATGGAATTAACTCGTACGAGTATACAACGACTCGAGACGTCCGCTTACTCTTCGATGCTGATCATCACTGATCAACCGGCCCAAATACAGTGGAGCTTGGCGAGTCTACATTTCAGTTGAATTGCAAATCGCGGTAGCTGAGCTGATAAAAGCATGAGCTGATAAAAGCAGAAATAGCTGACAATATATTGGGTGGATTGCCCTAATGTGAACCACTGCCTTATTACGTGGGACACCTGAGCTCCAGTGGCTCTGGCTCCTCCCTAAACTAAAGAATGTCAGTGAAACTATGGTAAAAGCAAACTATGGTAATATGTCTAACATTAAGTTCAACTGTTCAACGCTACATTTCACTGTCCCGCCTTATGCAACTGACTGTCCCACATTAGGAAGCTGCACAAAAGGGCCGACATTAGGATAATCCACCCTATTCTTTACTTAATATAAAACTAAAATCCAAAGTGCTTGCTATATTTCACAGGACGCCACAGGATGTTGATAAGTACAACACAGCGCTGTCCCACACCTTTTTGTCAGATCAGCAGTCTTCTATTGAATCAAAACAGGCAGTGATAACCACAGGCAGTAGACCATGAAATATGGGTCTGACGCAGTGTCGTCCAACCATGGTTATTACATTGGCCTGTCAAGTGTGTTGATATGAGGCAGTATGTAACCAGACCCCTCCCTCTCTCACCTTCTCCTCATTGAAAATCTGCATTTGAGGGCAACGTTGATTCACTGAAGAGTCACTTGTTTGCTCAGGCTTTTTGAAGCCATCTTTCTGGCTTGTTTTTTGTGATGTAAAGCGCTTTGGGTTTCTTGAAAACCGCTATATAAATCTAGGCTATTATTATTATTATTATTAACTTTAAATTGCCCAACATGAATTCATGTCAATGTTAGTCAAATTATATTTTGCACCATTGTGTGCATTCAGTAGTTTAATAATTAGGGTGGACTGGCCTAATGTGGGCCATTTTTGCAACGTTCTAATGTGAGTCAGTTGTGTAATGTTGGACGGTGTTGAATAGTTTAACAAACTTGGACACAATACCATAGTTTGCTTTTACCATAGTTTGCTTTTACCATTAGTTTAGAGAGGAGGCAGAGACACTGGAGTCTAGGTGTCCCACATTAAGCATTAGCCCAGATTAGGGGAATCCACTCTACTTGTTAGACCTGGTAGGATTTACATTTTTTGCCGCTTTTAAAATAGTGGCAACATGGTGACGACAGCGGTTGTTTACATTTTTGCATAATGATTATAGCAAATGTATCAGTACAACAAGGTTAAGACTAATGGAATAGTAATGATGCAACAATGGTAATAGAGCAGTAAAGTGCTACATCCTCCATCATAACATACACTCCGTGGGAAAACGGTTGAAACAACAGCAGCTGATCTCCCCCCTCCTCAACTCCCCTGCCCTCTAGCTAATTGAATATTGCTAATTGCTCTCTAGCAATTAGCGTCTGGGTGGGATCACAGCACAGAGTAAGTTACCCATGGAGGAAATTGCATGTTGATGTTATATGAACTGAACATGACATGTTATGTTGAAAGCGCAATTTGTAGAATTTGTTCGGCCATAGGGCAGTGTATTATCTGTTATATCACGGCACGTGGTAATTTTTACTCCCAAGTGTTATGTACGTTCATGTAGCAGCACTTTTGACTGTTTTTGTTAGTTAGTTGTGCCGTCCGTTCAGCCATTCTTTTCTGCTTGAGGAGGAAGCACTGAAAAGCCACGAGAAGCAAGAAGGGCTTCCTTTATCTGATGCCAGCCGGATGTCTGCCTTCCAACTGCGAGATTTGTTCACATGACCAAGTCATCTTGGTGAACAAAAAAAAAATCAATTTGCAAAAGGACAGAGCTGATTTCAATCGGTGACACAGAAAAAAAAGAAAGCGTCACATACATAATAATCTAAGCCCTATACCATATTTAAAAAAATGAAATGAATCATGAGTTAGTTCAGTGTTCACCCACCGACGTGAGTGCCCAGTACTGTCGGTGGCTTTACGAAACTGGGCATCGATGTCGGCAGCTCTGCCATCAGCCCATAACATATGAACTCAGGATGAGTGTGACGTTGAGCTGATGTTGTGACTGTCAGAAATATTATAGTTATGCATAAAGAATATATTTAGACATTCTACTGGCTCTCGGACCACAAGTTTGACAACATCTAATACTGAGTGGTCCTCGCCTTATCAACTGTAAGCCATAGTGCTAAACTCCCTAACATTCCAATGGCTAGCTAGCAGACACCTGCAACTTCACAATGGACAATGCTAGTTTGTTTCCATCCTAACAAGTTAGGTTTCGAAAACGAAACCTTCTCGCCGCTCTCTCTCTCTCCTCCGTAGCTCGATCAAAACTCAAGTCCCATGATTGGTTGGAAACTATCTCACTTTCCTTGATCGCCCATTAATGATGCAATCCTATTGGTTTATGATACAGTCCTTCAAACAATCCTGTGTTCTAATTGGATGTTCAATGTGCTGTGATGCTGTGATTGGCTAAAAGCCTGAGTTCATGTTTCTATATATCGAAGGGTCTAATGAATAAACTTCCAGAACGTCTGGATGCACCTCCAACCTGTGTCGCAATTAATTGATAGCTGGGCTATGTATACTGGGAAATACTAGCTCAACAACAATATTACTATTATTATTAATAGTGACATCATTGAGGGATGCTCTCCAGTATTACACCATACAGTATAATTTAAACATGATACATTCTCATAACTGTAATATATAATATAATATACTTAGTATATTATAATATATTTAATAGCAATTATGCAAATGATCCAAGTTTTCTTTAAACAAATAGGGACAACTGTGGGCCAGGCAGATTTTGTGGATTCAGTAATAGTGGCTTTCATGGGAGTGCGGCATTAAACCCTTGACCAATGTCCAAAATTGAATTGTTTCTCTTTGTCTCTCAGCTTGTGAGACAGAATGGGACAACGTCCTCTGCTGGTGGAGAGAGGAGGTGGGCCAGGTGGCGAATGTCTCCTGCGGCGACATCTTTCAGCACTTTCCTGTCAGTCAAGGTGAGAGCACCGCTGGACTGATAGCATTGCACACTGGGCATTTGCCTGCTGACCTGCACCAGCATCTTATTTGTAGTTTCAGAAGTTCATCCTTTCTATGCACTCATTGGTCCAGTCATCCAGTAATTTCTTGATCTGTATCACACAAGTGCTGATGTATTATTGACAGTACAGCCTACTGTATTTATATAACATGTTTTTGTTAATATCATTTACAGTAACAGGGGTGATTGAAATTTGCTTTGAAATGCTTATCATGTCTAAAAATTAAGGTTACCTACTGCCAACACGTCATACTTTTGATGAGCCTATGAAATTCAAGAGAATGTTTCACAATTCTTTTTATCGTGTCTACATGTAGGGTGGACTGCCTTAATGTGGGACATTTCCCCCCATTAGATACAATGGGGGAAAATGTCCCACATCAGGGCAATCCACCCTATGTGTCTCCAGGAGCATATTGATCGGTTAAGGGACAAAAAAGAAAACGCTGTAACAGCAGGCCTCATAGGGCTGATGCACGTGACGTGGTAGGCAGACATTTTGATGATATAACGTACGGTGAAGTATACGCACGGTTAAGTGCGCACATCCATTATATGGGGCAAATATAATGTATGTAGTTAGGCTGCCAACTGCTGGTGATTGATAGCATATTGATATTACTGATTGATATTGCCTGTTCGTCTGACCGCAATGTCTGCCGCCGCCAGGCCATGGCGCCATCGTGCAACAGCCCTCGTGTTACCACAATAACTTTTGAAAGGATGAATGGATTTGTCTCAGATTCGGTGAGTTTATGCTCTGGGGTAGGCTCATGAACTGATTGGATTTAGGAGGCTGACACTTGCAACATGGCCGAATTATTTAATTTACATTAAAACAAAGCTTTGCTTTTGGAGGATATATTTTTAGCAATCGATCTAGGTGTAAAATGCCCGGCCTGAAAAATGTGTGTGCGGAGGACCACATCTTGTGTAAAGGGAGGGTTGGTGGACGTCAGCCTATGGGCCACCTGTTTGAGAACATTACTCTTTATATTTTTCTCTTGAGCCCGGTGGTGGTGGTATGAGATGGGGTCGGAATCTATATAGTTAGATACTCCTGCCTTCAAGTTTCCTGTAGAGTTGATATTTAGTCTTGAATGCACACATTTTTTACTATGCCTTATTTATATCCAGTTATTTACATTTACACCCCCCCGTCCCGATCCCTCTGGTCTCTCTCATCATGTGCAGGATTTACAAAAAAAATCAACAGGTGCACAGATCAAAAGGAGAGGAGCAGCAATTTGTTGGTGTTGATAAAACAGGAAGGATGAGTGCACAAAATGAGTGCTTATAAACTGCAGCCCCTTGAAAAGCAAGCAAGCATGACCAGTAGACAGTGCACTATTCACTACTGGCATCGTAGTGTGTAATGTTGTAGGCATGGTTGCAATAGTTTCTTCTAAAAAGTAATCTGACTATCGATTGCTCGATACTCCTCTTAAAAGTAACTAAGTTAGGTTACTCACTACCTACTTTGTTTAAGTTATTTTTTGGGCATAACCACAGTTTTTCATTCTTTATTGAGATACATAGTGATAGGATTATATCGGAAACTTTGATGAAGAGGCGGGGGGAGACAATGCAGAAAAGCCAGAGAGGGGATTAGAACCCGTTGCGCTGCTCGACCTATGGTCTCGGGGGCGTGCTCTGTAACCAAATGCTATTTTTGCCATTACCGACTTTATTGGACTTCATTGTCTATGGGACATTAAAATAATTTAATAGTAACAAATGTGATTTGGATAAGTAACTTCTTAATCTGATTAGTGCGTTGGAAAAGTGTGTTAGATGTAGTGCGTTAGATTGGTAGTTACTGAAAAAAGTTCCAAAATCAAACTAACTCAGTTACTGTAACTTAGCTACGAACATCACTGGTTGTAGACCAAATGATATACTGGCACTAGACTTTCATGATTTTGAATCTAATACTTGGTTAATTTTTAAAACATGTTTAAAAGTCTACTTATACAATGTTTAAACCATGTTGATATTTGAAACTGGCAAAATGTTTGATTTCTCAAGACTGGGATGTTCACTGGTATTATGAAGTATATCAATCTACAAATAAGTGTGTTATTAATGTGTCCTGTTTACATATTTTGTGAATGACATGTTAGGCTTTAGATCTGTTGATCAAATGTTTTTTTCTAAGGGGAACAATAATAAATGTGTAGTGCAATTCCACATTTCTGAACATTCTGGAAATCATTTCCCTACACAAAATATTCAGTAAAGTAAATTGTCCAGCATACTCAGTCTATTGGCAGAGAGAAGTAACGTTGACAATGACCGAAGTGAAATGATATGACCGCAGCCGGATATGATTGTTGATTTTTCACCCATGTAAAGGATGATCTATCAATCTCGCTATCTCTCTCTCTCTCTCTCTCTCTCTCTCTCTCTCTCCCTCTCTCTCGCTCTCTCTCTCGCTCTCTCCCTCTCTCTCTCGATAGATAGATAGATATATGTATACTGTATGTATAATGTATCATATGTATGTACTGTATGTATATTATATACGTTTTATAAAACAAATGCTACAACTGTGGCTGTGTATGTGGCTTCATACTACGTGTGTACCTACGTCTTTTTCTTTGTATTTATGTGGCCACGTCTCAAAACAGCATAAATAGTGTTTGTGTTAAGAGTGTGTTGTGAGTGTGTGTGTGTCTTCATCTAATTGTCTAATGGAGACTTTGGCCACAATCTGTTGAGTTGTATGTGTGTTTGTGAATGCATGCACTAGTAATATGTGTGTGTGTGTGTGTGTGTGTGTGTGTGTGTGTGTGTGTGTGTGTGTGTGAGTGCCGATAGCACAGTTGACAGGTTTTTATATTTAGATTTCCATTGTAGATACAAAAACAAACACTCGAGGATAACATGTTACCGAATCCTACCAAGTCAACCATAACAAAAAGCCCCCTATTAACAAAACAGTATAAACAACTCCTCAGTGTATTAACTCCCATGTCACATCTTGTTAGTTCTGTCATTGTCTCACCCTGCTTGTCTGCTTGTCTGTCCGTCTCACGAAGTGTCTCTATTTCTGTCTGCCTCTCTAAAGATCTCTATGCTGTAAAACAACATATGAACACTAATGTATAATGATGGATGTTACACACTGTATTGCATTGTTAAATAATATAGTGATTTATAAAATAAAAGATACTTTCTTTGAAATTGTTATGCTATATGTTATGTTACATAGGGTGGATTGCCCTAGAGTGGGCCACTGCCTTATGTGTGACACCTAATTTCCAGTGGCTCTAGCTCCTCCCTAAACTAATGAATGTCCGTGAAACTATGATAAAGGGAAACTATGGCAATGTGTCTAACTTCAAGTTCAACTGTTCAACACTACATTTCACTGTTCCGCCTTAGGCAACTGCCTGTCCCACATTAGGAAGCTGCAAAAAGGCCCACATTAGGGCAATCCACCCTACTTATTTATAATGTATTCAAGTATGTGTGTGCAAACTAAATAGATACACACTGTATATACAGACCAACTCCCTTAAAAAGATGCATGGTGGGACACCTTCTGCCTCCACCTCTCTCTCTTGCTGTCCAAGTGTTAGATGCCACAATTCATTGAATCACTGTCAGTCAAATAATACTCGGCAGCAATAAATGTTTGTTGTTGTTGTTGTGTGTGTGTGTGTCTGTGTGTGTGTGTTTGTGCATGTGCGTGTGTGTGTCTGTGTGCGTGTGTTGCGGCCTGTGTGGGTACATGCGTATCTCACGGTGGGTGCACTTTGATGGTTCTGGGTTTAAGGTGACCCATGCAATGTCTGCCTGACGCAATGTTTGGTATTAGATGTAGGTGCACTTGAAGTATCCTCAGCTTTTACTTTCTCTAACCAATTAGGCAGAGAGCAAAATGTTTGCTTTCTGGCCAGTGACTCGATCTATATCAGATGATATAGATAATATATTCTGTAAAGTATATACCAGAGATGTGACCAAGTCCCTCTTTCAAGTCTCAAGTCTCAAGTCCTTCTTGGGCAAGTCAAATCAAGTCCCAAGTCAACTCCAAGTCAAGTCATCATTAACATGCTGTCATTTTAGCTCCACAATCTGATTTTAATAAAGTAGCAAAAATCAAACGATGCTTTTATAAAAGCCAAACTATTGCTTGCTTTTGTCTTTATTAAAATCAGATTCAGGAGCTAAAATGACAGCATGTTAATGATGACTTGACTTGGAGTTGACTTGGGACTTGACTTGCCCAAGAAGGACTTGAGACTTGAGACTTGAAAGAGGGACTTGGTGTTGCCACACATGCTGCTAGCACTAAAAGTAATATTTTTTTCCTACCACTACGGCGCAGGTTTGCTATCTCTGAGTGCTTCTCATTGAATCATGTGGGGCACAGATCCACACTGGAACATTTGGGTGTGGAATAGCCAGATGTGGGCAGAGTAGCCAGTAACGTAAGAATAAGTGATGTTAACTCAAGTAAAAGTCAAAAGTAGTCATCCAAATAGTTACTCAAGTAAAAGTAAAACAGTACTCCACAAAAAAATTACTTAAGTAGAGAAAGTACTGAGTAACTTTCAGTAAAAAAAAAAAATAATAAATTAGGACAAATTCTCTTTTCAAAATGTAATTG
>OMKY01169291.1:3885-18822 GCA_900302395.1 Bregmaceros cantori
TCGTTTTAACCGAGATGGAACTCGTTTCCGAGTTGTCACGGTTGGTATGAATGCGCCAAGCGGGTCTGAGTCCGCGCTAAATCATCCGAGACGAGACATCGAGGTGGTCCGAACCTGGGATTGAAGTGCGGCAAACGCGCCGTGGCACGAAACAGCGCGATCTGAATGCGATCGCACTGAGGCCACTTTTCACACTGAATGCATACCTTATTGGATGTAACGGCAGCCCGCGCTGCCCAGCGAGTGTGCCGGCGCGACCTCCCATCGAGTAGGTGAAGTGTGAACATAATATTAAGGCAACAATCAAGTCTGTGTGTGTTTATGTGTGTGAGCAAATGCACATGCCCATGCTGTGAGCGCGCCAGCCGCCAACCCCCCTCTCCACCTCCCTCTCTCTGTCATTATTCAATTATTATTATCATAACCAATATTTTATTATGGTACTTTCTCTTTCTCTTTTTTTCGATATTTTAACTGCGGTCCGGAGTGAACGCGCCGCACGCATGCACACACACACACAGACGCACGCACACACACACACGAAAATTTTCCGCCGAAAGGCGGTTCTGGTTATGTCCTTCTCCCGCTTCGTGAGTGGCTACTACTTTACTGCTAACGACTGCAGAAAGCACGTGTAGTTGTTTTATTTATTACCGGCATTTATCTCGGGTCGTAAATGCCGGTTTGAATACTACTGCAACCAATCAACCCGAGCCACCAGCGGGAAACAACCCGCGCTACATTCAGGAATCAACCCGCGACAAATTCAAAATGCGGTTTGAATACACCCTCAAATGGACACTAACCCTATAGAGGGGACGTTAACTACAGACAAGTGCATTCTATCCGTATGTGGTATAGAGTAGAAAGCGGGCCTTAGTCTAACAATTGGCAATCAAACACTTGGACATTTCTCACCAGGGACACATTTACACAGAGAATATTCCATCTCTGACCACATATTACACTATTTCATCGCACAGTCCGGCCGGTTTTTGTCCTGTATCCTCGGTGTTCATATTGAATGTGTATGAATCTGTTTCTGCATAATTCATGAATTCATTTATACTCATTGTTATTCAAGTGCTGTGGAAATTTCATACCCCACTGGACAAAGTTGGAGCTGGAGTTTCTATAGGAAGGGGTTGGTCATGCATTTTCAGCCTGAAATCTACTTTTCAAATGGTCAAGTAAAATGAGTTAAATCACAGAGGGGTTAGATTTTGGCAATGATTTGTCAAAGTGGTTTTCAGTCTTACGACTGATGGTTGTTCTGGTTATTATGAGCAATTAATCAAACATTTTTACTGACATTAATCTGTTCATTTTCCCTTTAAAAATGGGAAAAAAAAAGCCCTTTTCAAATTCGGCACGTCCCAGTTCTCGGGTTTTTTCAGCATGTGAGTGTTTCTTGAAGACCCATAGAAAATCGAGTTCTGTTTCCATGTCAACATAACACATGGCAAAGGAAACTTCAGACTTTCCTTTATCATTAGAAAGAAATTCTTGGGGTCCACTTTGGCCGAGTGGTTATGGACACCGCACCTAACGCGACCCCATTCATGTTAGTGGCGCTGTGTCTAGCAGCGTCCGCAGTGTCGCGAGTTCGACTATGCTCGCTGACTACGCTCACCGACTTGTCTACCCCCGATCTCTTCAACCCAGTTTCCGACTAATCCTATCCAATATAGATGGAAAAACGGCGCTGACGCCGGAAAAAAATAAATACATTCTTGTTTCTACCTTATTCTTTTCTTTAGTTATAGCCTCCAGAACAGGTCTGTGTATCACTAAAAACCGCTGATTTCTCACAAAAACTTGAGTAAATGTGTGTGAAGTGCCGATGGTGGCAGCTAGGTGACAGTATATGCAGCTATATGCTCCCTTTAAATGGCCCCACAGGATCTGGCAGTCCGATAGAGGTACTGCACCCAATCAATTTTTTTGGCTATTTTTTCACAAAAACACAGAAACATATCTTTGGCAGTGAATGAGTGCATAGCACTTCTATAGACACCTTACACAAAGACATATGCTTATAGATAGGTTTACGTGCGAAACACTAGTAGGAGTCATTTTGTCCCGGCGTTGTTAAGGTCACTTCCGGTGTTTTATTGTTGCCTATGCCAACTCTGGTACTGGACCGAGGTCCAAGCACACAAAACACACAAAACGCATGGCAGTTCAAAATACGACCACTAGGTGTCGGTCTGTGACCAGTTACACATCATCCCACTCACTCCGTTCATAATTTTGCATAAATATTGATGAAATACAGTCAAAATCTGACTTAAAGTTACTCACCGAACAGTCACGTTCTTCTGGACCAATAGGTTGGCTGCTTCTTCTAGTAATTCCAAACAGAATGAGAAAATGCGTGAAGAGACTGGGGTCGAACATGTCGGGGGTGGACATCGCGCAGTCAAGTCAGCAAGAGAACTCCATTACCATGAATAGGGGCGCGTTATTTGCAGCGCCTTTAACCGCTCCACCAATCGAGGTCCACACCGTTCGCTACTCTGCTCTCGAACATCACCCAGACCCAGGGAGCCGCCCGCCGTTATATCCAAGGAGGGAGAGAGAGAGAGAGAGAGAGATGACATCAACATATGTGCCAACAGTTCCCAACGGGTGTCGCTAAAGCCCAGTTAATGTAACGAGTAGCGAAATGTACTCCAAAAGTAAAACTCTGCTCCCCAGCCCCTCTAATTCATAGGCGCAGTTGGTGGTAGGGGGCGGGTCTGTTTTCTGACTGCACGTTGAAGCTCTTCTTCGTTTAAAAGAAAATGCAGTTTCAACCTAATACATTTGATTATTTTGTTAATGTATTATTTTTCTTTATTTTAGCTCCAAACATGACTATTACAATTTTTTGGGAGATGTTGTACCGTTATAAAATGTTTTTTTATTCATTTAGAGGCAAAATATCATAAATTTGACAATTTCATATTCAGCATGTCATCCCATCTTTAAGTAAAAGTACACTTTTACTATGTCCACCCAACAAAAGTGATATTATTTTTATTACCCCACTTCCTACGTCACGCACCACTGTATTTATTTCAAAACATGTAGAATATGGTATTTTGAGAGAAAGCTCAGGAGATGCATATAGTACCTTCTGTAATGTTATTGCAAATGATATTCGCCTATTCTTTTGTTGTATGCTGTTGTTACCGTTAGTGACCACTAGATGGCATGTTGATACTAGCACGAGACAGACGTCCTTTGTTGCTGTCGTGTTAAAATATTTTGGAAAGGACATATTCACCACAAATGATAAGTTAATACAGGCTCACAACACGGAACTTGGGAGTACTTGCCTACAGTAAAAATGGCTGATTAATCAATGATCAAAATAATCTTTCAGCATCCTGAATGAGTTTCTACTCTTACTGGGGCGTTTTTTAAGGTCCGTTCCTGCACGACTGCTGCCAAGGTTAATAAACTCTCCAGTCATTGGCAGACTGTTGACTTCTATTGGTAATGGGTTTAGGATGTTAAGTGTCATCACTTCTGTCTTCTGGCTGGCTGAGTCATGTTTTCACTTGGTGAGTGTATGAGGCCAGTGCCAAGTTTTCTGCAAAATCGCTTTAAGGTGCTTTTCCACTAGCACCGTCACTAAGGAGCCTCCTCATGGGACACTCTCTGTTGTGTGCGCCTATTTCGGAGGCTATACTGCCCCGCTCAAGGCACTGGGTGGAGCCACGAGGAAGTGTAAGTCTAACGGCTATCACCAGTGGATCACTCTACTTAAACAGCAGACTCTCATTCATTCTGTCTGCTGGCATTAAACTGGATCAGAGGCTAAGGACCATGTTTCGCTATTTCCCATCTTATAGCTAACCATGCTGCCTCGTAAACCAAGCGGTTGTGGTTCCTCGACGGCAAACAGGTTTAATGTTAAAAACGATCTTTTGTACAGACCTGTTGCAGTTTGTAGCATGTATGTATCAACACAGCTACCGCGATTACAACTCATCTAACTGTAGACCCAACTCTAAGGTAAGAGTTGGGCGGGCTGGTCAATGATTAAGATACTGTATGAGTAAGCGAACTGATGCGTCGCAATTCAACTCGTATGAGTTGAATTCCATTTTGATGAGATAAGTTGGCCGGCCCCATCGCACCGAGTTGTTTATTGCGGTCTAAACTGTGCTGATATAAATTATAATTTTTAACGCAAGCTTCCATTCATGCTCACATTTTTCTACCAGTAGTACTGGCGTTTGTGAGAGTCCAATCTCTCACAAATCTCTCATTGGACTTGGTCCTTGAAGCAAAGTACACAAAAATCCAGTACACCAAGCACGTACCTTTAACATGCACGCATACATCCATATTGCATGTTCAGTGGTAGTCTAAATAACTACCACTAGGAACCATAACAGAACTTCATGTGATGCTCATCTGTACAGGTACAGGAAACCATTATGTTAAAAAAATATTATATTTAGAAGTAGTCTGAATTACTTTACTGTTATGTAAAATGTGCTCATGGGATTGCATTACTGATTGCAATTATTAATTAGTGACTTGTAACTGTAAGGGATTGCTTTTGTAAAATCATTTTCTCAACCCTGTTTATGTTACATTGAAAAGCATGACTTTTGTATTAATATCTAGGCTATAGTGAAACAATGTACTCTGCATGTATAAATGTTACATCAGAACACTTTCTACTTGGTGAGATTACTATATTCTCCATCATTCTATTTGAGGGGTAAATTAAGGACGTACGAGAGCCGCGCCCCGGGCTCCGGTTTCCAAGCGCCTGCCACTGATATTGTGTTTGCCCCGGAGAGAAAGAGGCCATTCAGTGCAAGCTGAAATCCAAGACTTCTGTTTCTGCACCAAACCAGAGCACAACATTCTGTAGTTCTATCTTAGATGCTCTGATTCTATATCATAATGCATCCCAATAGCCCCGTTTACATGGACACTGTAGCGATCCTACATTTTATATTATCGAGCCATTATACACACAGGACCACGTGTGATGTGCTGATGCAATCTTTGCCACATGTGCGTTAGTGTGGGCTGGCTGGTGACTGTCATTGTGACATCACCCCCCGGAGGGTTCTGTGTTTTGTCTATTTAAGCAGTGAGCCTGCGGGCCATCTGCCTCTTTGTGATCCGGTCCCTGAATAAAAGACATCGCAAGGAGCAACTTAGAGGTTTCCTGTCGTGCCTTCTTCCCCCACCTCATGGCGGTTCTTCCGACCTCTAAAACACTTAATCTGAATAAATTTAGGCAGATCTAAAATAATCCGCTTTACATGTATACATGGACATTTACCAATCTGATCCTGTTACAAGTCAGCGGGAGCAGCTGGAGGAACGGCGCACTTCGTCCGCGGACCGCCCATCCCTTTCACCGGCACCTATATCATCCGCGACGCCTCCATCGCTGCCAGCTGCTCCTCGTCAGAAGTCGTCAGTCCGCCCCCTTATAAGGCCACGCCCGACCCCGAAGAGGCGGCTCCATAATCTCAGACCAGGTTAGTGTGCCTGACTGAGCGCGTCACGCCTCAGCCTCTACACCTTGACGAGAGTTCTCTGGATATCTGTTCAACGTCTGGCGATCTGTGCTCATCTGGTCCCGTTCCTTCCCTGTGTGCTGCGCGACCCTTCGGAGCCTCCACCCGTGCCTGATCCGATCCCGATGGATGCTGAGCCTGAGATGAGTAGTGACCCTGATAGCTACTCTACTGATGTCATCATGGACGAGTGCTGACTTGAACTGTGTTGTTGTAAACCGGACCTCTAAAGGGTCAACTTCCTCATTTATTAGAAAAGACATCCTAATATAAATAAAGGGGTTTTCAACCCTCTGTGTGTTTTCTCTCTGGGCATTTACTTCTATTTAATATTGACCTGTGACAGATCCATATTTACCCCACTTTTACACCGTCAGAGGATTTTGGATCGGAAAAAGCTGTGAATGCTTCTTTGCCGCGGCAGGGAGTGCCATCGGAGTCGTGCACGGACTCTGGCGGGTGCCCCGTCGTGCGCCGCACCGTCTGGCAAGGGCTTAGCTAGCGCGGACTGGGCTTTGGCCCAGGCCCCGGGTGGTGCGTTGTGGACAAGGGGGCGGGCGCCGGCTCGTCGCGCCGTGCAACTCCAAGTGGGGAGAGCTAAAGCGTCCGGCCTCAGAGTCCCACGCCGAGGGTCCGGCAAGTCCGCGAGTGATATCGGTGTGCGAATCGCCGACCGGCATAAATGTATTCCACTCAACAACTTCAATGGGTTGTTCTTTATCAATAGACTATTGAGCGGCTCTTCTGAACATGAATGTTTTACCTGTTCATTACATGCTTAGTTCGGGGGCAGAAGAACACAGTAGCGAACTAGAACATTGTCCTACACAGCAGCTAACAGTGGAGTTGCTAGATTGCCAAACTTACACACTAACATTCATCATCATCGTCACTCTCTTATTGTGTCTGACCTTTGGGGCGCCACTGAAGACTTTGCAATCAACCCTCTCCATCTCTCTCCGTCCACTCGCATGGCGTCACTCAGCCTGCAACTTGTCCATACTTGGATGTTATCTTCCCATTGCTTTCTCTGTCTTCCTCTCCTCCTTCCACCTGGCACTGTGCCTTGAAGGATTGTTTTTGAGAGTCTTTGGGAACTTGTCACATGGCCGTACTAGCCTGGCAAACCATCATTGGGTCTGGTAAAACCAGTGTAGAAAAATATGTCCAAAAAAAGGGTTAATCAAGGTTGGGACAAGCGTCGTGGAGGCGTTACAACCAAACTCCGCCCACGTCTTGTCCTCGTCCGCGCTGATTGGTCGCACCGATGCGTGCCGCCGGCATGCCTGATTTTCCCAGACCCAATGCATCGTCTAGCGATGTGCGGTGCGTGGACGATGCGTTGGTTTTGGCTCGCCAGGCTATATCCGTACCATTTTAGTTTTCATTTTTTTAAGGGGGGTGGGGCACAAACTATCATTCTGAAAGCCAGGATTGGCCCGCGGGCCACAAGTTTGAGAACCCCATGTTTAGAGACACTTGCTACATGCACACTTCTCGCTTGGTGCACACTCCTGGCGCGGGGTTTGCGGTGTATCGAGTTGCGGAGCACTCTGGAAAAAGAGCCTCCATTGTGTTGCGTTCAACCATTTTGATGAGGGCGGGGAGGAGGGGAGCGAGAGACAACAGACCCTCTTGTCCGAGGGTCTTACCTGCCTCTGGAGAGCTTAATGAAGGCTTGCATCAGTTAGCGTTGAGAGTCTTCCTACCTGCCTTTATTCCCTCGTGGAGGGAGGGCGGGACCCGATGGGGGACGCTGCTAAAACTGATCTGAGGTGGTCAGAATCCAAACGGGAGCGTCCTGTGAACTACCAGTGATTTTGAGATCTAAAAGATGGCCGGTCCGGGTCGGGAGAAGACAGCGTTCCTCACGCCCAAGATGATGCAGCGCACCGCCGTGTTCACCGCGCTAGGCGGCCTTGTCACTTCGCTCATCACCACTTTCATCCCGCTGTGGAAAACCATGAACTCGGAACTCAATGAGGTGCGTTCTCAACACACGATGATCCAATAAGCTTATTTCATGAAGTGCTCTCTACTTTGTGCACTTTGTCCACTACATAGGGTGGATTGCCCTAATGTAGGCCACTACTTTATGGTAAAAGCGAACTATGGGGGGATCAGCCCTATGTTCCGAAATCCCTATGTTCCAATATCCCTACGTTCAGAAAGGTTATGGCTCATTTAGCGGTTAGGGTTGGGGTAGTGGTTAGGGGTAGGGATTAGGGTAGGGGCTAAGATTGCGGGTTTACCTTCTAACCTTACAGTGTCTAAACTGCTACTAATGACAAAATGCCCCATAACTTTTCTGAACATCGGAATTTCGGAACATAGGGATTTCGGAACATAGGGGTTAAACCACTATGGTAATGTGTCTAACATTAAGTTCAACTGTTCAACACTGCATTTCACTGTTCCAGATTAGGCAACTGACCCACATTAGGGTAATCCACCCTGCTACACAAATAGTGGGGGTATTTGGGGTAATAAATCTATACTACAATCAATATCACTGCTGCAAAAACAAGCCATAAGTATAATCCATAATGCCGGTTACACAAACAAACAAGGAGATGCAGAGTTGTGTATTACATTTCAGAAATAAATTGACAATGAAAATAGTGAAAGACGATAACTGACACTAAACTGGTGCACTTAAAGAACAATCAACTTGTGTGAACAGAGAACTCCCCCAGGCGCTATTTTGTGTGTAAGTGTTTTGAAATTAGAATTATGAATACTGAACATGGTGAGGTTAACACATTTAACTGACCATTAGTGACAAAAAATAGATTTGAATTTTTTATTTTACAATTTTCACATAATTTCGTGGGTTAATCCCTGTATATGTGGAGTGAGGATGTGGAACAGTTTAGGTGTGGACTGTGGAGCTGAAACAATGTCCAAGCATGATCCAGTTCAAACTAAGGTTCAAAAGAATGAAATGCTTTGATATTCACTAGGTGTTTTCATTGTTTATTATTCCTTTGTGTATTCACAGTATTTATTTATATCTTAGTTTATATTATTCTTTAATATGTTCATATTCTCATGGTGTGTGTGCCATTGATTGCTAGATAAGTGTAAAGGTCCACCAGGACACAGGTTAGCCGGTATAAGCGGCATAGGTGCAGACAGACACAGACAAGTTAAAGCCAGTCAACAGTTTGGTTTCAGAGGACCGGTCAGCTGGGCCTGGGTGTAGGGACCACCCCTCTGGCTCCTGTTTGGAGTCGGGTGCTGAACACAGCACGGCACAACAAATACACGACTACAAATACACGCACACGGCGGGCTAAAAGAAATACAAAGCTTTTCAGTGAGGGTTAACAATAAAAGCATATTACTTCACGCACACAACGCACGCACGCCCCTATCTAAGCCGGGTTGAGGCAACACCCCTTTCCGTTACGCTTGATTGATCAATCCATGATAGGTGGAATAATTTGGGAGCCGGCGGCGCTGCTGTTAGACAAATCCCCCCCCCCCCTCTCTCTCTCTCTCTCTGGCACCGCTGGTTGGTTGGTCTCCGCTAAGCTGTACTGGCGGCCTATCTACAAATATTTATTTATTTATCGGAAAAATGAAGGGGAGAGTATAAGGATGAAAACGTAATCATAAATAGTGAAAGAGAAGTGTAGGTATGATTACGTGAGAAAGAAAAATAAAAAGATAAAGAAATAAATGAAAAGGTGGTGCTGCCACGTGACCCGCAGCGTTGGCCTTCCCAGTGGCAGCGTCACAAACAAACTTCATGATACATAATGGGGTGCAATTTTGAGATGTCTCGCTACACGAGTTACACTGAAAATATTAAGAGAGACACGTAGCCCCAGTAGCTGAGGTCCTGCGGTGTCGGCACAACCGTAATTTGTGAATACCGAACGCAAGTGTCACATACTCACATACACACACACACACACCAGGAGGAAGAGAGCACCACAGCACGTTAGCCCACCCAGTCCTTCGGTTGCAGCCACACCTGTACAAGTTACAGGCTCACCAATTAGATTACACCACTTTTGATCGCAGTTACAAACCACTACGCCGCACAAGTTACGGCTCCTCCAATTAGAATACCCCCAATTTATTATTTACATTCTCGGTTACCAGGTGCCCCATATGGTTTCTTCCTGCTCCCTTTTGCACATTATTTACCTTGTTTGGTTGTTTTGACAATTTTTATTTCCTGTAAAATGAAATGAAAAAAACAGAAATGTCAGACATGTCCAAGGAGTGCACCTTTATGTACATATATTCCCAGACTTTGTTCATTGGCCGTTCCAAAGTGCATCATTGGGTACTCGTGGGCCTCTACGTTTTACAATTTTGAAGTATATGAACAGCACTGTACACTCCAATGAACGTCTTGAAATGTATAAATTGGAACAGACACGATTCTATGAAATAAATATTTCCTGGGTTACAAATTCCTTAATTACGAATACATTCATTCCTGTATTTCTTCACCTCAAGCCAATGGAATAGAGTGACATCACTGTTTGTCAACATTTTTACACTGCATGGAAACAGTTTCCATAATACTTTTGAAAAAAAAAAAAATCTGCAAGACATCAAAATGCATTTGATGCTCATGGGCTGTAATAGCCTGGTGAGCCAGAACCAACACATTGTCCACGCATCGCACATCGCTAGACGTTTGCATTGGGTCTGGGAAAATCAGGCAAGCCGCCGGTATGGATTCAATCAGCCAATCAGCGTGTGGGGGGAGTTTGTACGGCCTACGCGAGACATGGGGGGAGTTTGCTTGTCACGCCGCTTGTCTCCCCTACTAGGCTGTAACTGGATAACGTGGTTTTCCGACCCTGGTTTTACCAGACCCGTTGCAAATGTCTAGCAATGTGTGATGCGTGGACGATGCGTTGGTTCTGGTTCGCTAAGCTAGGGCTGTATTCGGGTTCGAAGTGCTGGAGTGTTTGAAATGCAACAGACGGCTGCTCTTGAGAAGATGTTCATTAACAGAACAAACCTGCTTCCCCAACAGATGGAGAACTACTATTCAGGCCTATTCCATATGTGCATCTTCACCGAGGAAGTGGGGATCCAGTGTAAGGCGTACGAGTCTGCACTAACGCTACCCCTGGACTTACTGGTGTCACGAGCGCTCATGATCGCGTCCCTGGCCATCAGCACTCTGGCTCTTCTCATCGCCGTGTCGGCCATCGACGGGGTGCAACTCTGTCGCACGGGCGGCGTCCGCCGTGCCCTCCTCGTGCTGAGTGGCGTGCTGTGCTGGGCGGCGGGCCTGGGCGTGGAGGCGTCGGTGTCGGTCCTGGCGTACACCACAGTGGTGGAGTTTTGGGACGACAACAAACCAGACGCCATGCCGCGCTGGGAGTACGGAGAGGCCATGTTCTCCGGGTGGTTTGGAGGGCTGGCGCTCATGGTCGGCGGAACGTTGTTCTTTGTGGCCGTGTGCATGGCTGACTTTGACGAGAAGTCAACCAGCCCGGGCCCCATAGACCCGCAGTTGACCCGGAGAGCCAAGAACTACTCCAAGACGGAGCTTCTATAAGAGGGAATTATAGCAGAACCAATGCATCACACACGATAGACACTTGCATTGTGTTTGGGAAAATCAGGCTCGCCATCGGTACGGATTCAATCGACCAATCAGCGCGGACATGGGGGGAGTTTGTACGGGCTATGCGAGATGTGAGTGGAGTTTGGTTGTCACACCTCCACCCCACTTGTCCCACCCACTGCGCTGTGACTGGATAACACGATTTGATTGATACGTTTTTTTTTTATGTTTTCCGACCCAGGTTTTACCAGACCCAATGAGGGCATCTAGCGATGTGCGATGCGTGGACAATGCATTGGTTCTTGCTCGCCAGGCAAAGGGAATTATAGATTGACAAGTTGGTTTGCATGAACACAACAAGTGTTTTCTGAGAATGCAGTACAGTGTTGTTGCTGGAATGCTGTAAAAATAATTTTTGCTAGGCTGTGAAAATATCACATTCCCCTTATCGAGTCGAATAAAGTTTCCAACTCTATGGCTGTGTCCGAAATCACTCCCTATTCCCTATAAAGTGCACTGTATGGGGCGCACGCCATTTTGTGGGGGTGTGCATCGATGTACGCTAGACTGAGCAATATAACCCATAATGCATTGCGAGACTTACAAACTACAAAAACATGGTGGGAGTCCATAGCGATCAACCATGGAAAATAAATAAATAAATGTACTTTTTGTGATGATTGTCGAATTTTATAGCTATGGTGGGTTGTCTTAATGTGGGCCACTGCCTAATGTGGGACACCTAAGTTCCAGTGGCTCTGGCTCCTCCCTAAACTAATGAATGTCAGTGAAACTATGGTAAAAGTAAACTATGCTAATGTGTCTAACATTAAGTTCAACTGTTCAACACTACATTTCCCACATTATCCAACTGATGGCCCACATTAGGGCAATCCACCCAATATATTTTATTATATTATTTAATTAGATATATTATAATAATTTTCATGGTGTCTGAAATCTCGGCCGTTGCTGTTGAGTGCACTAGCGAACGATTTTGGACACAGCCAATCTTTTGGTTTCCTTGAGCTTGGTGGTGATATGAGGTAGCCTGGCGAGCCAGAGCCAACGCATCGTCCATGCATCGCACATCGCTAGACGCTTTCATTGGGTCTGATAAAACCAGGGTCGGAAAATGTAAAATAAAATGTGTCTATCAAATTGTGTTACCTAGTCACAGCACAGTAGGTGGGACAAGCGGCATGGAGGCGTGACAACCAAACTCCACCCACCTCCACGACTGGCCGATTGAATCTGTACGGACGGCTTGCCTAATGTTCCCAGACCCAAGCAAGCGCCTAGCAATATGCGATGCATGGATGGTGCGTTGGTTCTGGCTCGCCAGGCTAGATATGAGCTGGGGTCACGGGGTCATGAGATGTTAATTTTGATTGGTTTTGTGAATTACATAAAATGTCCGAATTGCTTTCTTCCTCAGCGTAGTTACAGCTGCATTAAAGTGTCCTGCAGAGCCCATGATCTTGGAATTTTTACCAATGAATAAAATACCTTTCACATTACCAATCATTCACTCACTGGTTGATGCTTTTAGGGCTGCAACTAATGATTATTTTGATCATTGATTAATGGCCCATTTTTACTGACGATGAATCGATGAATCGGTTTATTTTTTAATTAAAATCGGATTGATTAATTAGCGTGATTTACTATTTTAATAATATATTTTAAATAAGTTTGCAATATTAATATTGCAAACTTTTTTCTGTTTCTATATCTCCGCTCAATGCTAACATTTCAATTGTTTTACTATTAGCATGGAAGAGCCTACTCTTCCATGCTAAATTCTAACATAATAGATTTTCACTCGCTTACGTGTTGTCTTTATTGTATTAGGGCCATGACACTGGGAATGGAGACTGGCATTGGGAATAACAAATATTAAACATGTTTGAGCGGAAGATGGACCAAACATGGAAACGATCATCATCGATTAATCACTTGCAACTCTAGTTATAATAGTGACATCAATAACTTACATTTTTATCAAAGTCAGGGCTACGAACCGGTTCAAGGAACGGAAATGAAAACCGAAAATGAACAGAATTTTATGCAATTTTACGAGGAGCGGAAAACGGAAACGGAAAAAAAAAACTGTTCCGGAACAGAAACGGAACATTATGAAATCCACAAAACCAGTTAAAACCGTTTTTTTTCTGTTCTCTATATATTTTAACATTTCCTATGTCTGGGAGACTATTTTCCGTCAACTTTCAATGTCAGTCGTCAAGCCATGCATCTGGGGCTCCATCTTGTGGAGAGACAAGGAAGTGAATGTAATGGTGTTTTAAAACCGGTTTTCACGTTAATACAGTTACACTGAAGTTTGAAAGTCCACCAAATATATTTTGTATCAACGATATCTAATCTTAACATTGCACACTATAAGGAACTTTAAGAACGAACAAAATGTTTGCGTTCCGAACCGGTTCAGGACCGATATTTTGGTGGCGGAACGGTTCAGAGAACGAAAACGTTAAACATAGGCCTGCCTGAACCGTTCAGAACGGAACTTTTTAAATATAATTTCGCTTTCAAGCCCTGATCAAAGTACTGCTTAGGGGAAAGTCACTCATTCATAACTGCTGAAAAAAAATAATTGATTTCTATCTCTAGCACTACGCATGTAAATGCTAAGTAGGGGACTAGGCAGGGATCAAACCCCACACACCGTGGAATGTTCAGACTTGCCAAGCGCACCCACTGCCGCCCCCTCCTGGTGCTGACCTGTGGAGGCAACTAGGGCAAATACACACACACACACACACACACACACCATTTCACTCATGGTGTGAGTGTCTGGTGTTTGTCCAACACAATGTCTATTAGGTTAAGTTCCTGTTTTTGTGGGATTTGTAATTGGGAAGCCAAAATTATGTAAAATAAACAAATAAATACTTGATTCCATAACATATGATATTGTATATGTTTCGAAAATGAATAATTTAAAAGAAGCAACCTTTCCATGATATTTACAGATAGGGTGGGTTGTCCTAATGTGTACCACTGCCTAATGTGGGGCACCTAAGATCCAGTGGCTCTGGATCCTTCCTAAACTAATGAATGTCAGTGAAACTATGGTAAAAGCAGACAATGGTAATGTGTCTAACATTAAGTTCAACTGTTCAACACTATACATTTCACTGTCCCACGTTAGGCAACTGACTACCACATTCATCATCATCAAGACTTTGCAACCAGCTCTCTCCATCTCTCTCTGTCCTCGGCCACTCACATGGTGTCGCTCATCCTGCGCCCTGTCCACTCTTGGATGTTATATTCCCATCGCTTTCTCTGTCTTCCTCTCCTCCTTCCACCTGGCATCAAGAGTCCTTGGGATCTCGTGACGTGTCCACACCATTTTAGTTTCCGTTTTTTGACTTTGATTACGAAAAATGGCCCACATTAGGGCAATCGACCCTATTTGAGAGTTACTGTTTGTAACTATGTTATGCCCATCGAAAATATGTCTGCTGCACGTGTGGTGTTCAGTAAATACAGCTGGGAATGTGTGAGGCCGCGGTAAAAACCATGAGGTTCATAATCCTTTTGAAGCATGCGGTGTGTGCGTGTGTGTGTGTGTGTGTGTGTGTGTGTCAATGTCGGTGTGTACGTGTGTTTGTGCGTGAGTGTGTGTGTGTGTGTGTGTGTGTGTGTGTTTGTGTGTGTGTTTGTGCGTGTGTGTGTGTGTGTGTCCATGTCGGTGTGTGTGTGTGTTTGTGCGTGAGTGTGTGTGTGTGTGTGTGTGTGTGTGTGTTTGTGTGTGTGTGTGTGTGTGTGTGTGTGTGTGTGTGTGTGTGCATTAGTATGTGTGCGTGTCTGTGTGTGTGTGTA
>OMKY01169318.1:0-13460 GCA_900302395.1 Bregmaceros cantori
TATATATATATATATATTTTAGCATATCCTATGTCTGGGAGACCATTTCCATCCACTTTCACTGTCAGTCGTCAAGCCCCATGCATTTGGGGCTCCATCTTGTGGACAGACGAGGAAGCGAATGTAATGGCGTTATACAGTTCCTCTGAAGTTTGAAAGTCCACAAATATATTTTGTATAAAAATTATATCTAAACATAACATTGCACAATATAAGGAACTTTAAGAACAAACAAAATGTTTGTGTTCCGAACTGGTTCAGGACCAATATTTTGGTGGTGGAACAGTTCAGAGAACGAAAACGTTAAACATAGACCTGCCTGAACTGTTCGGAACAGAACGATTTAAAAATAATTCCGTTTTCAAGCCCTGATCACATTACAAAGGCACAGTTGCTTTGTGGGGACTCAAGGGAAGTCGCAGTGTTTTCATAGACCACCATATGCCAATAACTCTAGACAGCGCCCTACACACAAAATAGTACACCCAATGCGCCATTTGAGACACAGCATGACTCATAGTCAGAGAAACTAGTGCTTCCTGGACCAAACACCTCGACCAGACAGTGAAGCAGCCCCCAGACATTTCAAGATCGATTCATTATTCTGACTTTATTAATACAAGTGACAGAAAACCTTTTTGTTTAGTGCATCATACAGGTGTAAACGTTTAACAATTGTCTAAAAATAAGGATATACTTTGATAATATATTGAACATTAAAAAACAATAAAAGAATTAGAGTTATATATTATATATGCTATTAAGTTAAAAACAGATCCTTGGGCACTTCACAAACTAGGATTCTTTGGGATCATTTTCATTCTTCTGGGCATTCAGTCCTGCTTCTCACCCTCGTCATCTCCACCGCCTTGCCTTCACTGTGGAAACATGAAAACATTCAACTTTTCTTAAGGATTCCCTTACTCATGAATTCCCAGTTGTCAGAACCATTTTAGTCAAGAAACACACCAGAAGTTTAAGAAGCAGCTCTTTAATTGAAATTAGAATTATCTTGGTGGTATGGCTGTGTTCGGAGGAACTCCCCTATTTCCATGAGTACCATGAAAAAGCACTAATTCAGGGAGCAGCAGCAGTGTAGAGAATTTTCACCCTAGCACGCAGGGTGAGATAGCTAACCCCTTGAGCCGGTTCGGAGCCCTGCTCACTATACTTTTTCCGGTGTAAACAGAAGACACCACAAAATGGATGAAGATGTAAGTAAACGTGTGCAATGCGCCAACCAATCATGCCGGTCATACCCATTATGCAGATTTGCCATTCAGCAATTTACTACACAAGCAAACATCACCACTGCCAGCAGTCTTCTAATGTCAGAATACCTCATGTCGGCGCACAAGACACACAGGTTGGAGTAGGTTTTGCCATCAGTTCCGCAAATTGGATTAAACTCCCGGGTGCAGATGGGCAGCGAAGTGAACTGGGAGCATTCTGGGTCGTCCTGCATTGATAACACACTCAGTATTAACACCGACCAATGGCAAGGCATTTGCAGAAGGTGTGATTGCTAGAGACTAAAAAAAGACCTACCATGTTTTGGTTCTAACTGCACAAACAGACAAGACAATTGTTCCAATTGGCGTACTTTGCGAAGTGCACTCCACTTCGTGCACTACACATTCCATGAATAGTGCACAAAATTGCGGCAGAGAAATGCTATTCCATATGACGTACTCTGTGGCGAACTAAACAGAAATAGCGGTCGCGCAACATCAGGTCATCCCACTACACTAAAAAGTAACGTCAATTGTGATTCATATCCAAGTACTGTGACAGCTCACCATACATTACATACATTATATGCAAATGAAAACTCACATTTATACGACGTTAAATGTCATGACGCCAAAACAGAGCCTGCACCCACCCCTGTGATTAGCATTGTTCGTTTTGAAACTTTTGCCAGTGTGGCCCTGTGCCTTCGTAGTACACCACCAGGGTACTTGTGAATTGAATTCAATGTAACTGAATTCAATTTAAATACCAGTCAAATGTATTTATGAAAAATGTTTCCCAGCACAGTACCCATTTCAATTTTAGAGTAGATTATCTCTATACATGATACAACATGCATTTCTGCTAGTGTTGCTACCTCCACCAAGGAGATTATGTTTTCCGTCATGTTTGTTTGTTGGTTTGTTTGTCTGGATGAAGTTATTCAAAAGGTTATACAGATTTTTCAAACATTTTTTTCCTTCATTTTTTATTGAGAGAGATCGTGATAGGATTAGCTCGGAAACTGGGATGAAGAGTCAGGGTGAGACATTGCATAAAAGCTAGAGAGGGGATGAGATCTGCGGCACTGTTCGACTTATGGTCTGGGGGAAGCGGCGTGCTCCATAACCACTCTGCCTGCCACCCCAACCCACCCCAGACATGGGTGTTGGCCCAGGGAACAATCCAGTGAAATTTAGAGGATCGAGAGCCAGGAATTATTTGATTCTTATAGTAGCTTTCTTGACACAATTAAAATGTAGCCACTCCAAGCCAGCCCCACATATAGTGTTAGCGTGTCTTGTATCACAGCCGTTGGTCACTTCTGGTGCCTGTACGTATGTATAAAGTCTGGTAATGGGCGGCGGTATGCGGAACAAAATACACAAAACACACACCAGTTCAAAACCCGACCACTAGATGTCAGTCTGTGACCAGTTAAACATCACCCCCCTTGCTTCGTCCATCATTTTACCTAAATATTGATGGAATACAGTCAAAATCCAACTTGACGTTACTCACCGAGTGGTCACATGTTCTTCTGGACCAATAGACTGGCTGCTTCTACTAGTAATTCCAAAAATAATGAGTGGGTGCAGTGGGTGCACTGATTATTAAATCAGGCATTTGTGGGTCACTGATCCGCACGAGAGCATTTGGGTGTGGAATAGCACACCGCAAGTTACCATCATCCGTTTTAAATAACACGGTAGGTGTGTGTTGCCCTCGAATAGACATGTTGAAAAATAGCCAAAGACAGGGCGTGACGTTCTGAGTACAAATTTAACCGGAAATACCTGCCAAACTCGTCTATATCGTTTGCCAAGTGTAGCATTGTTGTGTTATCGCAGGGAGAACGCATGGTCCCGTCCTTCCGTGCCTGTCATCAGCACCAGCTGCGCCTCATTTTCCGGCCGTCTCCCGGGCATGGGACAGGCAACGGTGAAAAATATGTGTCCATGGCGGAGGTTAGCAGTCTCAGAGTTCTTCTAGTTACATCTTTGTGTTCATGAGCTACAGCGCAATCAACTCACCCCCTCTAGTGGCGCTGGTGTTGTCTGTCCGAGGGCCAAGCCTGTGAAAGAACATGGTAGACTGTCATACAGTCATTCAAACCGAGTCATTTTTAGTAATACATTGTGGAAACATGTGGTTGAGGGAAATCAGACAATTTATGGATTTTTTGGCTTTTCCCATCTTTCCTCAACTAGAAAGACATGACTTTCAAACATGTTTCTCAGTTATAACTAGGGCTCCGAACCGGTTCGCGGAACAGAAAATGAACAGAATTTTATGAGGAGCGGAAGCGGAAACGAAAAGAGATTTCTTCCAACTGTTCCAGAACAGAAACTGAGCATTATGAAATCCACAAACCCGGTTAAATTTTTTTTTTCTGTTCTCTATATATTTGAGCATGTCCTATGTCTGGGAGACTATTTCCGGTTGTACATCCAACTTTCACTGTCAGGCATCAATCCCTATGCGTCTGGCCATCTTGTGAACAGACGAGGAAGTGAATGTAGATTTTTAATTTTTGAATGTTGATTTAAAAAAAATGAATATGAAGAAATACATTAAAATCTTACAGTGTAAATGACATATAATGAGTTCGTGTCAGAGGAAGTAACTTATCTTTGTATAGATGTTGGTGAAGAATAACCAAATTTGGCTACGGTAGATTTCAAGTTGACAAGATTAAATTCTCGTAATTGTTACTCACTGTAAGAATTTGGGTTATTTTTAAAGGGAAAATGATCCAACCGATTAGTTGATTAATCGTTATAATAATCGTAACGACTATTAAAATAATCGTTAGTTGCAGCCCTACACCCGTCCAAATAATCCCAAAGTCACTCAAAATGAATTAGTACCGAGCCTACTGTTAATATGATTACAGCATTTCAAAAGCATAATGACCGCAGTAAATTGGTCCACATAAAGAGGGATATACAAAATATATGGGGGGGCGGGGGTAACCACTGTTGACCAAGAAACAGGGTTGGAAGGGGTTACTCTTGGATTACTTTTGAGAATTTTTTTATTTCTAACAAATACATTTACTAAACATTACAGGTGTTCAACTCATAGTATAGGTAGAATTCACCCCGAATGAAATCAATCAAGGACAACCAAAATTAATTCATTTATTGGCTGTATGGTTTTATTAGAATTAGTGTAAGTAATGCAAAAGTAATCCAACATTGGAATCAAAGGTAATCCAAAAGTAACCCCTCCCAACCCTGCAAATATAATTATAAAGACTCACCCACGAAGCAAAGCAGTCCCAAAGCGGCCCAGGCAGCATGCATGGTGTCTGCGTCGTTTAACAAAGTAGTGTGCCTTGTTGTGCTTGTGTGTGCTTTGTGAAGGCTGCATGCAGGTCATAGTGTGTGTGGGCGGGGATAGTGACGTTTCATGTGTTGTGGTGTGTGTGTGTGTGTGTGTGTGTGTGTGTCCTCATGAGTGTTGTGTAAACAAAAAGCAAACAATATGTAAATAGTCAACATCTAATAGAAAGCCCCTAGGGTCAGTTGCTCCCGGGGCAAAATAAATTTCCATTTATTGTCGTTTATACCGAATCGTGCATTTTTCGTTGGTGAAGTTCACCCCGGTCGCAGTATTAGTAGCTGTGGTCGGCTGTCGGCCTATCTAGTAAAATCTAGTAAAAAGTGCATTCAATGCTGGTCAATGGGTAGTTTTTTAGATTAACATTGGGTTATTTTAGAACATTTTCACAATACTTAATTGCAGAGATGAGCAGTAACGCATTACATTTACTCTGTTACAATTTTCTGGTGTACTTTTGGAGTACATTTTTCACAAGTTACTTTCTACTTTTACTCAAGTAAATTTGAGGTGAGAAAAACTTGGCACATATGTTGGTTGATCTCTCTCTAATATGAATAGAGAATTTGTTCTATTTTTTTTAAACGAAAGCTACTTAAGTAACTTTGTTGTGTAGTACTTGTTCACTTTTATTTGAGTAACAATTTGGACTACTTTTTACTTTTAGTTGAGTAATATTTTGCTGAGGTAATACTTTTACTTACGTAATTTTTATGGATTATCTGCCCATATCTGCTTAATTGTGACATTGTTCTGTTTTGTGACTCATGATAAATGAACAGACGATATAGTGCCGCGTTCACCCCAATGGCTCAACAGCGACATCTAAAGGCTGAGACCATAATCCAGGCAGATGACAACTGTATTGATATTATTCTCTGTGTGACGTGAGAGTCTAACAATGTGTCCCAAATATGGTCAGAGTAGCCATAAAAATTACTTAAGTAAAATAATTGTTACCTTAGTAAAATATTACTCAAGTAAAAGTAGTCATCCAAATAGTTACTCAAGAAAAGTCAAAAAAGTACTCCACAAAAAAGTTACTTAAGTAGCGAAAGTACTGAGTAACTTCATTCATTCATCTCCATTGGAGGCCACACATGATTATTTGTCCATCACCTACAGTCCAACTGTAGTGATGAAATGTAAGAATAACTCTGTATCCATCTTACAATGCTTCAATACCCAGATTTGACAGGTCACCCAATAGAAAATTGGAAAAAAACGGCACCAACTCTAGTGTCCGAAATCTCAGCCATTGCTGTTCAGTGCACTATAAGTGAGTGCACTATATGGGTGGGGATAGGGAGTGATTTTGGACACGGCTTATGATTGCAATAGAGTTAGGAATCAGCCAGGAAGTTTCCCCCCAATGGCCTGAAAGTCATGTCAATTGCGCTAAATCATATTCAACAACAAAGTCACAAAATTACTATGTTCCAACTCAGTCCATAGGATCAGTAAGGCAGATAATTGGCTGCGTGAAAATTATTTCTAGACTGTTGTATAGTGCATATCAAAAGCTGCACAACCCAATCTGCTCTCAAGCACCGAAGGGAGCCTCCATTGCTGCCAGCCTCCTTAAATAGGCCCAGAGCAGCTGCAACTAATTTGCTGACGATCCCACCCACCCAATTAACTAAAAAATCAAGCCACGCCCCTCACACTCACAGTGGGGAAATTGCATTTGTTCTTTTTCTTTTTGTCTCCTCACAAAAAAAAAATCTTCCCAGTTCCACACAGCGGAACACTTGCAGTCGTTTTGTGAAAATGTAAGATTCACACGTTTTACCTAAGTTGGTAGTCTGTCATCCAAGCAGCTCAACCCACGAAAGCTGTGGTTAACAACCATGGACTGTATATAAAGTAGACGCAGCGTGCATGACGTCATCCCATTTCTTTGATCGAACTCGGGTTGTGCCACCGACTGCGTGCTGCCATTGTTGAAATTACACGTATATCCGGGATAGATAGGAGAGAGAGAGAGAGCTATACAGTATATGCGAGAGAGAGACACACCACACGCGACTTCTTCCGGTGGTACTGTCCGCTAGAGGTGTCAACGACAGAGTCAGAATGAATCCTATGGGAGCTGAAATAAAAAACATTAACGCCAAATTGAGGCGTTTGCGAAATTATGACCCCCCTCACACAATTAACCGATAATTATCCCGGAAACATATACATTAAAGATTAATTAGGAAAAATCTTTGAATAGGTTAAAACAGGCTGCTAAGATTAGAATATTTGTATTGGAATTCTGATAGGCCTCGGTTTTCTGAGACTAGGCTCCACAAGCCGGAGGCCGATACCAACCCGGAAGTAGACATGGACGTCAAAACGAATGTGGTGTCCATTTTTATATACAGTCTATGTTAACAATGCAATTCAATGGACGGAAAAAAATTGAGCACTTCTAGTGCTAGGTTACAACTCGGGTATAAGTTAACTAAATTGTCTGGCGGAATGAAAATAATTCACTTTTTTTTTTTTATCACCTTATGATAATTTGCCCCAAAATTAAACTCCGGGTTCATTCTACACACATTTGCTAACATTTCTTAAAATAATATTATTATTTGTACCCTGGAGACACGGCGCACCGGTAATGTAATGATTCCGCGTGTGCCACCAACGCGACCAGTTACACATCGCCCCCCTTGCGTTGTTCGCAATTTTGTATAAATATTGATGAAATGCAGTCAAAATCCGACTTAAAGTTACTCACCGAGTGGTCACATGTTCTTCTGGACCAATAGGCTGGCTACTTCTACTAGTAATTCCAAAATGAATGAGAAAATGGAAGGGGTTGCAATGATTATCATGCATTTGTGGGTCACAGATCCGCACAGGAGTATTTGGGTGTGGAATAGCACACCACTAGTTACCACCATCCATTTTAAATATCTCGGTAGGTGTGTGTTCCCACCGAATAGACATGTTGAAAAATAGTCCAAAACACATCGAAATAAATGGCACCAGAAGTTACGTTCCGAGTGCAAATTTAACCGGAAGTACCCCTGAACCCGTCTATTAATAGGCCTTTTTTGAATAATGTTGTTATGCCCAATCTGCACAGTTAAACAGATAAGACATGGGCAAACAGACGCTGGTGGTTACATAACGCTCACCCTGTGCTGAGCTCGGCCGAAGGTAACAACAGTGGCATCCAAAATGGTTGTCATCAGATCAAACAAATCAACATAAACAATTTGAGAATGAGTGTTAGTTGCCGTGAGCATTTAATCTAAATTATTTTCTCAGTTCAACAGCCTACTATTTTCTACCTTGTAATCATATGAACGGCTTTCATTAAGTGACTACAATTATAATAGTATCTTACAGTCCAAGGCATTTTACTTGTCAAAGCTTATATTAAAGTACTAACGTCATTTCTGGCAGGCCATGATAGTTAAGATGCTTGCTGCCCTCTCTTCATTCCTTCGATCCAGGTGTATCCCCTCAGCTGATTAACTCTCTCCCTAGTGATTGCCTGGACAGCTTTGGCACGTCTTATGAATTCTACCCGCTACTAAACCATGTACTGTTTTGTTTTGTTATCCACCATCTTCCCCTTCTCCACCACCAAGATGGAAAATGTGTTGTGTATGATGTGACCAGTGGCGGATCCTGAAAACATTTTCTGGGGGTGCACTTTTTTAAAATAAAAATTTTAAGATTTTTTTTCAAGCGCCATTTTCTCATTTTATTGACAGCGTTAGTGTCAATACTTTTTGAGATAAGGAAATCCTGTTGTTGGTAATTAACTCAAAAAGATAATTCTTGATCTACACTAAAAAGGGCAGGAAATAAATAATAAATAAAGATGGCACAATGTGTGTAACAACTACCAAGTCAGGAACAGAATATTACAATACATACAGCCTTTTCTGCGTAAACTGGACTACAAAGTTGTAAAGCGAATCAAAACATTCCAGAACCACATCATTCAGTGGATGCTACTGCTTATGACCACATAGAAAAAGCAAAAGCAGAGGCCTAACACTCACATCAGGCTCTCCCAAATTGACTTAACAAAACCTTTGACACTAAACAGAGTGACACTGGATCGAGACCTCTGGAAAAAGCTGACCCATGTAGATGGTTTTGATGAAAGACCACATTGTTACTGTAACTGAGCTTCTTTGATTTTAGCCCTTTTTCCAGTAACTAGTAAAAAAAAATATGGTTGTGGGCTCGGGCCAATGTGTTGTGCATTAACTTCTAGTCGGACTTGAAACAATCGTATTTCCAGGTCCCCATTTTTAGCAGTTTTGCTGTGTTGAGATATTATATCGGGCAAAATATCGTAAAACACAACAAACGCACAACAATTGACAAGTACAAGTTCACTAGGAATTCCATTATTGTATATATTATTCCATTAAATTATTTGCGCCGCTTGCGTGACATGTTGCGAACATCACATCAGTGTTGACCGGTGTAGACGCATTTCTAAAACGGGCTCTGGCGTTTTATCGGCATTGCACAATTGATTTGATTAGATTTTTTTATTGAGCAGATCAGACACATGCACAGTCTTCTATAAGATAAATGTACAACAAGTAACAATGAAAGCTATTGAGACTTTAAATACTCAGCGTTTGTCCCTCAATAGCGAAATGATCACAATGTTCATGAAAGACGCCTCAAAGTTTAGTTCGGGTGTCTCGGCGAGTTGGAATTCATAGCCATGGACGGCATTTTGGGGTTCGAATTCGTCTGCGATGTGATGTAAGCACGTGGCCTAGATCGCGAGGTGCGCGCATCCCCAGCCTCGTCCAGATAACATTGAGCGCTCTGAAACCGCCCTCCAGACGAGTTATAATCAAAGTCGATGGGCAGAGAAAGGTGCACATATGACGTATTCACTTTGTGTGTAAGAATTGTAAAAAATACTTTTGGTGTGATGAAAATGCAGAAAAAAATCCCTTCTCCTTTAGTAGGGGGTGAAGTGCACACATACACGAGCCGCCCCTGGGTGTGACATGTTCCCTTGTCACGTCGCTCTGCTCTGTTCATGGCAGGATAGCTATCTCACCCTGCGTGCTAGGGTGAAAATTCACTGCTGCTGAATTAGTGGTTTTCCATGGTACTCATGGAAATAGGGGAGTTCCTCCGAACAGAGCCAGACCGCCAAGATAATTCTAATTTCAATAAAAGAGCTGCTTCTTAATCTCCTGTTGTTTTTTTCTTGACTAAAATCGTTCTGACAGAAATATATACAAGTCTTTAAACACCTAAATATATGCTTACTTAACAGGACATGAAGGGATAAAAAAGATTTTAGTCTTCATATTTTGTATTCATATATTTTTATACCCATCCATTCACAGACACGTATACACTGACCTCTGGTGGCAAACCACTAATACGACATCCCGGCGCACACACTCACTGACAACTATATGAGGTACATGTAGCCTGGCGAGCCAGAACCAAGGCATTGTCCACGCATCGCAGATCGCTAGAAGCTTGCATGTGGGTCTGGGAATCCGAAATCGCTCCCTACTCCCTACCCCCCATATCGTGCACTCAACAGCAATGGCCGAGATTTCGGACAATGCTTGAAAATGCGGAAAATTATTCTAAAATATAATTATAAAAAATAAAGAATTAAAAAATCATCAAAAAGTCTGAAGTACTTACATTTATAACTATTTGCCGCAGTCGGTTGCTATTTACTCCCGCCGTGCCATGTTTTTGAAGCTTTATGTTTTTGAATTTTTAAAACGTCTCGCAATGCATTGTGGTTCATATTGCTCCGTCTAGGCCCTAAAGTACATCCGATGCTCACTATTATTTGCAGTGCATTGTGGGATACTTTCAGTGCACTATATAAGGTACATGGAGAATTCGGACACCCCTACAAAATGGCATGCGCCCGATAGTGCACTACATGGGGGATGGGGATTTCGAAAACAGCGACTGACTTTCCCAGACCCAAATGCAAGCGTCTAGCGATGTGCGATGGGTGCACGATACGTCCAGTGCTTGAAGCTTACTTCTGCGTTGGAAATAAGCTGATCCCAGCTCCGCCCACCTGAGCTGGGTTCAGAGAACAGAACACTATGGGATTTCCAATAGAAATATTCCAATTTAAGCAGGCCATTTAACCTATTTAAAAACTTCCCTAATTGATGTTTTAACTTTTAATATATATTGCCGGGATAATTATCAGTTCATTGTGTGAGGGGTGTCATAATTTCTTCATTCCATTCCAGATTTGGCGTTAATCTATTTTAATACCAATAGTTGTCAGGGGTGGGGGGAAGTGGAGGAGGGGGTGGCCCTCGGCAGCAGCGCTGGAGTGCTATGCTACACAAGCACCACTGCATTGTGGTGCTTGTGTAAACTATGCCTAATGATGTCAGCATATTGCTCCATACTTATTATGACAGCCCCAACAAACGCCGCGGGCCGGTTAGCATTTGTGCCAAGGAGGCTAACCGGCAGGTGGTAAGGCCTAAAGCAGCGCTCTGGCTTTAGCTGTGCTGCCGTAGTCAAACAGGTTAGCGGTCTTGCCTGGGTGCCTTCCCCGTGTCTCATAGCGTCTGGAGCCAGAACGAAGCTACTGGTTAGCATGCTAGGCTAGCATGCTAACCAGTAGTTAGCATGGGAGTTATTCGGACTTTCGGAATGATACTTTGACATCATTAGGCATAGTTCTCTACACATGCACTTCTAATATAGGGGTAAAATATGGGCTTTGAAAATATGTACACATGTACACAAATCACAGCCCCTGTATTATTTGATTAAATTATGTAGCGCTTCCTTGCGTATAAGACACGCACTTAGCTACATATTTGGAAACTGGGTGTCCCCCAACCTCACTAGACCGCTCTTTCTCAACAATGGCAGAGCCCAGAACACGACTTCCGTTCATCCCAATGGGATGACGTCATGCATGCTGGGTCTACTTTATATACAGTTTATGGTTTTACCAGACCAAATGCAAGCGTCTAGCGATGTGCGATGCGCGGACGATGCGTTTGTTCCGGCTCGCCAGGCTAAGGTACATGCACACAGAACACTTAATATCCAAATACACAGTCGTGTAGAATAAAAAAGCCTTTATTTAACAGTAGATTAATCAAACAAAGGAGGAACACTCTAAAATTATACGAGAAAATGGCATAGGAATTGAAATGTACTGGAACAATAAGAGAATTAACATTATTATTAGTATATAAAATTGTGTAAAAAAACGACTCCATTTTGGCCATCTCGTCAGTCTTCAGGATCTGGACATCGACCCTTGTTTCTAAGCCTCAGGTTTGGCTTGAAATCCCTGTGAAGGAGAAGATAATAATGAAATAACACAAGACAAAGTGTTTGTTCACAACAGAATAGAATGGAATGTGGGGAAATCCAAACAATATAGATGAGTTCAGGGGGTACTTCCGGTTAAATTTGCACTCGGAATGTCACTTCCGGTTCCATTTGTTTTGACGTGTTTTGAACTATTTTTCAAAATGTCTACTCAGTGGGAACACACACCTACCGCATTATTTAAAACAGATGGCGGTAACTTGCGGTGTGCTATTGCTCTTGCTCGGATCTGTGACCCACAAATGCATGATTTAATAATCAGTGCAACCCGTTCCATTCTCTCATTCCATTTGGAATTACTAGAAGAAGCAGTCAACTTATTGGTCCAGAAGAACATGTGACCACTCGGTGAGTAACTTTAAGTTGGATTTTGACTGTATTTCATCAATATTTCAACAAAATTGTGAACAGAGTGAGGGGGGTGACATGTTACTCGTCACAGACCGACATCTAGTGGTCGAATTTTGCACTGGTGTGTGTTTTGTGTCTGTTCGGTCCAGTACCAGAGTTGACATAGGCAACAATAAGGCACCGGAAGTGACCAACAGAACGGCGGGACAAAATGACTCCCATTTCATGCGGAAACCTGTCTATAGTCAGTAACACGAACAAATAAAATAGATTAGTAGACATTCAAGCAATGGATTAAAGATCACGTGTTAATGACACCTGTTCTAAGTACAATTATACAACAATCACAAGAGATTCATGTTCAACACAAAATATAGTCAAGTGTGGTCATTCTTTTTTTTTTTTCATCAGACGTGGCTATTGGCCCAAAGAACAATCTGTTTTCAGGCCAGGATCGTTTTAGCATAATTTAAAGTACATAACGTCATTTCTGGCAGGCCATGATAGTTAAGAAGCTTGCTGCCCCATTCCTAATTGATCCAGGTGCATCCCCTCGGCTGATTTACTCTCTCCCCTAGCAATTGGCTGGACAGCTTTGGCACGTCCTATAAATTCTACCCTTTCCTAAACCATGTACTGCTTTGTTTTGCTACCCACCACCTTCCCCTGTTCCACCACCAAGATGGAAAAAGTGTCGTGTATGATGTGACAAGTTCTCTTGTTACGTCGCTTGACTCTGTTCATGGGGGGTTAGTTATCTCACCCTGCGTGCTGGGGTGAGAATCCCCTAAACTACGGCTGCATTCTCTACACTGCTGCTGCTCCTTGAATTAGTGCTTTTCCATGGTGCTCATGTAAATAGGAGAGTTCCTCCCAACCGAGCCATACCGCCAAGATAATTCTAATTTCAATAAAAGAGCTGCTTCTTAATCTTCTGTTGTGTTTATTGACTAAAATGGTTCTGACAGAACTAGGACCAGTGTGCGAATTATCCACCGGCTTTCGGGGGGGTCGGATCAAATGATGAGCCCCCCCCGCCGGCAACAAAAAAAAACGCACCTCTCAATGTTGCCATTTTAGAACGTTTTGGATGGCCGTCTGTGGTTAATTATGGGTATTTTGACAGGTTTTTCTGTACATTTATGGCCATAGAAATATATAGAGATTCGAGACTGGTTTAGTTTAGATGTAATGCC
>OMKY01169320.1:9005-20384 GCA_900302395.1 Bregmaceros cantori
GTGCTAATAAAGATATGAGGAGAGACCTCAGGTGTTTCATTTTGTCCTCTCTCTTGAAGCTCAAGGACCAAATTTAGGAAGAACGCCCTGAAAATTAGTGCTGCACCGATACCATTTTTGGATGCCGATACCCGATACCTTGCTCTGCAGTATCGGCCGACACCGATGCCAACTGATACCGATACCACTGTTTGAAAAAAAAAGTGCTGTAGTAACTTCTTCCCAAGTGTTGGGAAGAAGTTACTAGTATTAGCGTGGTAATTTTTACAATTATAAAAAGCAAATTAAGAATTATTTCAATATTTTGATATTTTATTGTTTGGGTGGTATTGGGGTAGTAACTGAAGAGTTCAGATGCAAAACCCCCTTACTCCACTTGACCACTTTTTGAGGAAAAGGCCATTTTTTATCAGGCCATTTTATTTAAGCAGATGAGAAGAGATATTTTAGACACTGCAGGGAGCGGGTTTTACTTACTTTACTTAATTTTTTTCACAAAGACATTTCATTTACATATTCTAGATTTAGACAAGATTCCGGCGGTTTCCGCCTTACGACGTCGGAAAAATGGTATCGGTCCGATACTGGGCGTAGGTACTCACCGATACCACAAAAAAGGTGCCGATACCAAGTACGTCCGATATCGATATCGGTCCAACACTAATAAAAAATACTAGCTATACCGCTGGCTGTGGACTAGAGTACAAACTCCTTAGCTAATGTAATAATGGGGCGCCCCCACGTGGAGGAGGGGGAGATACGTCTGGATGCGTTCGACAAGAGGTCAGCCTGGCTACTTGCCAAGCGCCATCCAGCTGGTATTTGCACAGCGCTGCTAGCGACACCTCGGTCACTAATGGTTTCCTACCCAGCATGCCCCGCGGCACCGTTCACTACACTACTAAAAATAACCGTATCCAGACGTCCAACACAGATTAACACATGGCCTGTTGCCGTCTCTCGGGTGGAGCCTGGTGCTTGTACATTATTAGCAGCGATGCAGACTCGAGTCAAAATACTCAACTCGCGAGACACTCGAGTCACCAAAAACGGGACTCGACTCGGACTCGCGCCTCTTGACGAGCATTTGACGAGTCTTTCCCTCTTTTTCGGCTTTACTGAAAGAAACATTTAACCTTGTTTGTGTATACTTATTCATAATCATTTCATTGCTATATAAACCTGTATCATATTAGCAAACTTTGAACTAACCATTCTGTGAGCGATATATGCAGGTAGTCAAATCTAATTCTGCATTCAATTCCAAGCTTTTAGAGCTACATCTTTAAAAATGACTCGAGACTCGACTCGAGACTCAACTCGGACTCGACCCATAAAGACTCGGACTCGTACCCTAAAGACTCGGACTCGTACCCTAAAGACTGGGACTCGACTCGAACTCGACCCCTAAAGACTTGGACTCGACTCTGACTCGTGAGTTCGGGACTCGTGTACATCTCTGATGATAAACAGGAATGGCAAAAGTACACAGATTTATTATTAAAAATGAAATACCAAAGTACTGATTCAAGTATCTACTTGAGTCAACGTAAAAAAAGTACAGATTCTTTTTGACTTCTATCTGTTGCCTCTATCCGCCACCAGCAGAGGGAGATATGGCCCTAGCCGTACATGCCCTGTTTGGCGTCTTTCTGTGTCCTTTTCTATCCAAACAAACCAATTTCTGTGCAACATTTGAGTAATCTGACACATTACATGGCACACATTTAATATTGGCTGCGTCTGAAATCCCCTATCCCCTACTCCCTACCCCCATATAGTGCACTCACGTTTAGTACTGCACTCAACAGCAACAGCCGAGAAAATAGAATAAAAAATAGAATTATAAAATTCAGCAAACATCAGCAAAAGTCAAAAGTACTTACATTTATAACGATTTGCCGCAGCTGGTCGCTATAGACGAGTTCAGGGGGTACTTCCGGTCTCTGAACGTCACTTCCGGTGACATTTACTTTCCGTGTGTTTGGCTATTTTTTCAACATGTCTATTCGGTGGGAGCACACACCTACAGGGTTATTTAAAAATTGTGGTGGTAACTTGCGGTGTGCTATTCCTCACCCAAATGTTATCATGCGGATTTGTGACCCCCAAACGCATGATTTAATAATCAACCCATTCCATTGTCTCATTCCTTTTGGAATTACTAGTAGAAGCAGCCAGCCTATTGGTCCAGAAGAACATGTGACCACTCGGTGAGTAACTTTAAGTCGGATTTTGACTGTATTTCATCAATTTTATGTAAAATGATGAACCATGCAAGGCGACGTATAACTGGTCAAAGACCAACATTTAGTCACCATAATGCCATTTAGTCACCATAATGCATTGCAATGCATTATGGGTTATATTGCTCCGTCTAGGGTACATCCGATGCTCACGACTTTTGGCGATGCATTGTGAGATACTTTCAGTGCACTATATAGCGTACATGTAGAATTTGGACACCCCTACAAAATGGCGTGCGCCCCATAAAGTGCACTATATAGGGGATAGGGAGCGATTTCGGACACAGCCAATAAATACATGGATGCTTTTGCAAGTTGACAAAAACAAATGACTCATCTTTATGACAATTTAATGAGTGTCATAGTTCTGACATTTTTATAATGATACCATCAAATAAAATCTTAGCAAAATAGTAATTTTTCTGAAGATACAATAAAAAAAAACATAGGCATGGTTAATATATTTAAAATATAATAAATAATCACAGAAATGTATATATATATATATATATATATATATATACTATGAGGGACGTAACATTATAAATTACAAATTATAAATACATGCAGGACAAACCCAACTTAGAGAGTCCATTATAAAGTAACTAATGCAATTTAAAGAAAATATATTGATGCATTTTATCGTTATGCATGTTTTCATTTATTTACGGTTGCAGAATTGTATAAATAAATTAATGGAAGGATAAATGAAAGATTGAAATCCAGACATTCAATTAAAAAAAGATTGAAACTGAAATAATAAATACATTATTTAGTTGCATAATTAATCATTTATTCCTGCATGTATTTATTCAATTGCAGCAATGCTATTCTCCGTGCCTTACAAGGCAAGACATTCTTCAGCGGGGCTCGTACAACACTCACACAAAAACATTCTGGTTTCCCTCATCACATGTTTTCATATTAAATTAAATCACATTTAACGACGCAGTCTGATATTTACTGGGATGGTCTGGGGTGCTGCTGTAGGGGTGTAAATATTATGGAACATCATCTCATTTTTATTTTTATCTCTTCCACCGCAACAAATTTAATTACAATATAATTTTCCGGCACCCCTTTTGCGGCTTATTTGCGGGTTTAGCGTGCCATGCCAGGCCAACACTAAAGGGGGAATTTGGCACTATTAACAGGAGCCTAGATGACTTGTCATTTTGATTTTATTCACGTTAACATTCATTTCCCCGAAACACAGAACGTAGGGGATGGATGGATAAATCTGTCCCACATTCGCTTTGTAATGCTGTACATTCATGGACTGTTGACATTTTGTTGGCCAATACTTTCAAGATGGCCGAATATTTGTTTGATCCGTTCTGGTCTAATCTTAGGGCGTATTCAAACCAACGTGTTTATCAATAAATTATTATATTATTACACACGCACACACAGACTCACCCACAGAGGAACGCTCCGCTGAAAGGCTGCTCTGGTCTCCCGCTTTGTGAGTGGCTAATATTCATCCAAACAGCGAGCGACAGCAGAAAACACATGTAGCTGTTGACAAATTTATCTTGGGTGTTAAACACTGGTTTGAATACTACTGCGACCAATCAACCTGCACCACCCGCGGGAAACAACCCGCGCTGCATCCAGGAACCAACCCGTGACAAATTAAATGTGGTTTGAATACACCCTTAGTACCTAGACACTGACTTGCTGAAGTGCTGCTTTACAGGAAAAAGGAGCACACTAGAATCCACAAGGTCAACTGTGCCCTAAACAAAAAGAAAAAAAAAAGCGTTGCCAATGGCAACACTTTCCACGCCTCCCATGAGCGTCCGTCGGCATCTCCCCCCCGCCGCGCACTGAAGCCCAACGAGACTTTGTCTCGGCCTCACGCCAGCGGGATCGACACGGTTCCGTTGGCCCGACTGCGGCTGCGTAGGCTGGACTCTGTGAGTTCCTCTCCGTGCTCCGGCTCGGCCTTCTTCTCGGCAACGGTGGCGAGGAAACGCAGCGTGACGGAGTCCCACTCCTCGGGGAGGAGCAGCAGCAGGAAGCCGAGGCAGATGATGCACGTGGCGGCCAGGCGCACCACGCTGAACATCACCTGGTGTTTGAGCACGTCCACCGCTACGCACGGGGAAGAAGCAGAAATGAACAGTTATGTCAATCCAGGAACAGGCTTCACGTTCACGGCAGGCTCTAATTGATTATCCCCCTTCTCTCTCTCTCCTCCCTCTCTCTCTCTCACCGTCTCTCTCACACCCCCTCCCCCCCTCTCTCTCACCCACCGTCTCTCTCTCTCTCTCTCTCTCTCTCTCTCTCTCTCTCTCTCTCTCTCTCTCTCGCAATATATTTTTACACTGGGTTATGCTCTTTTTAGCTATTTATTCTTTTTAGTTACAATACTCTATTTTTATTTTTTATTTTATTATATTTTTGTTTTGTTAGGGTTTATTGCCTATACTGCACTATGCTGCACTTTTCGGCCTGTACCTTACAGTATTGTAATTGGAAGCCAAACAAGATTTTGTTGCCGAAAGACGTCACGACCGTGTGTTTTTTGTGCAATGACAATAAAGAAAGTCCAAGTCTCATTTTATTGACAGTGTTCATGTGAACGGGGGATGAGACAGCGGAGAACAGCAGACATGCAATATACGACCGTGAGGGGAAGCAAACTCACAGCGCTCTGTGTACTGTGGTAATAAGCCACACCAACAAGACTATGTGTGGGGCTGCCTTGGTGCAGTGTCTTTAACTGCCACGGGGCCATCGGTCCTCAAGTTGTTGTTTTTTAGATGTATTTTTACTCAAGTAAGAAAACAGGGTTGATTTACCATCTCTGGTTCTAAGGAAGGCCGTGGGCGGTGGGGGTTTCACTGCAGAGCTAACCTAACCACCAGGTCAGCATCGCGTCGTAGAGAAAACGATGACTCGACCCTTCCTCTCTCTCCGTCCCGGAAACCCAAGTAGCCGTGAGCTGCCCATCACTCAGATGGGATCAAGTTGCCACGGTTACGCTAAATGCCTGACGCTTTTTTTTTTTAACACAGGGGGAGCTGCTTGGTCACCTGAAGGTCGGAATAGGACGCACACACAGCTGTCTGGGATGAGTTTTAGACCTCGTCCACACTACAAGGTTTTTGCGTGGAATCCGGATTCTTTTCTTTCCGTTTGCCTAGCATTTTGGCATTCCAAAACGTGTTTCACAGTGTAACGGATTTCATGGTGGGTCGTTATTATATGATTGTTGTATCGTTTGGATGGACGTGTGGATCGTGTGTGGATCACAGCCACACGGGCAACACTAGTTACCTCAGTGTGGAGCAACAAAGAGGTGGCGCTGTGATGCACGCACCTCAAACCATAAAAAAAGCCGACCGGCCGAGTTCACATTCCACATTCATCCAACTCCCGGAGGAAGAAGAGCAGTCATTAAACAACAACGTCATGGCAGACCTACGACTGCAAACATTGCACTGCTAACTGCGGTGACGTCACCGCTGTCTACAGTAACGTCTGTCTGCATGCTCAGTTCATGTAATAGTTCATGAACTGAACAAGTCAACAACTCAACCCAACAGATTTTTGTACAGCGCCAAATATCGCAACCCAATTTGCCCCGCGGCGCTTCACAGAAAGTTTCACCTTTTACCGGTTACCTCCTCTGCAGGAGTAATAACTTCCTCTGAAATCTGAAAGAGTAAGAAGTGAGATGGATTTGTGGTTAACAAGGCTTCACTGAGTAAGAACCTAAAAAAAAACCCTAAGAACAACCACAGGCTGTAAAATTCCAGTGGTGGTTGTATATTCACTTTGCCAGAATCCCTGGGGGAAACTCTAACACCAGTTTGGAAAGGCTATTTTGACATTGTTTTTAATTAAACCAAGGAAATTAGAAGCTGTTTGCCATCTTTGTTCAGGATTATTTTAAAACATCCATTCACTCTCAGTCCCACCAGCAGCTAAACGAGGAAGACTAATTTTGCCCACAACACGCACCTGCATTCCCAGGAACGCTGAGCAGAGTCCCGATAGAGATGAGGATCGGGTATGTGAGTACCACGCCGACGTTCACCAGGATGTTGAAGACTGCAGGAAACAACAACAAATGTAATGGAGGTGAAAAGGATGTCCTCAAATTTGGAGGACCAGGAATGGTTGGTGTTAAATCGGATACATCCAAGGTGCATGCCGGCAGAGACTCGCAGAGCTAAAATAATTATATAATTTATTTATTTAATAATTATATATATATTAATAATTATATATATATATATATATTTATATATATTAATAATAATAATATCGGCCATGGCGTTCTTCACCAATGGAGGGGGAGAGATAGGGCGCCGCAGAGCGGGTGGCCGTGTGTCGCTCCCCCGCCGAGAATGGATTCGGGAAGCTGTGCTGCTCTCACCCTGGGGCTGTGAGCTCTGGCGTGCAAGCACCAAACCCCCCTGCCCTCACCCAACGGCTCTCTGGGGCAGTCCGCTGGTCACAGTGATATAACGGACTCGCTTTTACTATTTTATTGAATGTAATGGAATGCAGGTGACGGCTCGATGCACAGCCATGCACCGCTTATTATTTATTATTTCATCTCCCGCGGTCCAGCGGCCATGGATTCACGCCGCAAGAATCTGCGGCGCGAATCCATGCCGCGTCTCCTCTTGTCCACTTACATGGTATTTTCAGGACTTTCGCCGCCAAAACCAACGGCCACCAAATCCGGTGGGAACACACTGTAGTAATACGTTGTGGGAAATGTTCCGTTACAGTTTGTGATAGTTGCCCAAACCAAGACAAATTATTTGTAGAAGTTCTGAATAGCATTAGAACAAGCTCATTCCTTGAGCCATTTTCGGGGGCTAAGGTTACTTCTTTACTGAAGTGGGATAACTTGTTTTTTGCTTTATAATGTTTTAATGTATAATGTGAATAGGGCTTAATTAGGCTAAATTCAAATGCCTATGTGGACATTGTTGAAAAGGGCATGCCCTAGACTAGCCCCAATCAGTTGGAGACTCCATCTGATTGTGAGTGAGCTACGCTACCTCCACAGAGGTAGCTCACTCACCTAACCACAGCCCAGCCTCTCCACAGAGGTAGCTCACTCACCTAACCACAGCCCAGCCACTCCACAGAGGTAGCCCCAAGGCAGGGAGGACAGCGAGCCCCAGTGCTCCAGTTTGGTGAAGTAGAGGATGAGGGGGACACAGGAGATGAAGACCAGGTTGAAGAAGCCCATGGTAGACAGGAAGTGAGCCACCTCCCCCAGACTGGCACTGCCCAGGAACATCTTGAAAAGAACCTGATACACACCAAACTGTCAGCACACTGGACTAGACGTCCAACAGTATATGTCTTTACATTTCATCCCCTACATGTAGGTCAGAATTGCCCCTACTTCTTAATAACTGATAGAACCGATTTAACTATTCCTCTATAGACGAGTTTAACCGCGAAATACAGGGGGCTGGCATTTTGTGAAACACTCTTCCGGTGTCTGTATGAGTTCAATTTAATCTCGTCGTAGTGGACCGCGGTGGCTCACAAATAACACACAAAACGCTCACCAGCTCAAAATCCGACCACTAGATGTCGGTCTGTGACCAGTTACACATCACCTCCCTTGCATCGTTTATCATTTTACATAAATGTTGATGAAATACAGTCAAAATCCGACTTAAAGTTACTCACCGAGTGGTCACATGTTCTTCTGGACCAATAGGCTGGCTACTTCTACTAGTTCTTCCAAAGGGAATGAGACAATGGAACGGGTTGAACTTATTATTAAATCATGCGTTTCGGCGTCACAGATCCACACAATAACATTTGGGTGAGGAATGTGTGCTCCCACCGAATAGACATGTTGAAAAATAGCCAAATACATGGCAAGTAAATTACACCGGAAGTGATGTTCAGAGACCGGAAGTATCCCCAAACTTGTCTATTATTAACAGATGTTTTCATGCAGTTTATGACACATGTTTACAAAACAACATGACAAAGTGCTTTACTATTTTACTATTAATGCATTATTTGATTAATCATTCATTTTATTGACCAATTAATCATTCAACGTTTTTAAAGTGGTACAGATGTTAAGAATATTATGGGTTTTCATTCCAAAATGCTCTTGAAGCTGTTGGAATATTATGGACCAACTATGGACAGGAAAAAAGAGATTCTTCTTAGTTGGTGCAGCACGCACATATGGATCAAATGTATTGTAGTACAACTTCTCAATTCTTTGATAAGACAATTAATGGATTAAATGTTTTCGATCGGTTAATCAATTATTGATTAATTACTGACATCTCTTGTGTTGATTACATTGGATGCGAGGAGTATTTGGCCCACAGTCTCACAGTCTTGCCTTGTATAGAGCTGAGGTGGAGGCCGATCCCACAGCTAAGGCCACGCCCACAAAGGAGTCGCCATGGAAACCATCGGCGTAAGCCATCATGACGATGCCAGTGATGGCCATGATAGCGGCCACAATCTGAAACATGAACAAGGATTTCACCATCACAGCTCCAACTCTGCTGCTGTGAAGTGGAGTATGTGTGCACAATGTTATCTTCCGTTTCAAAGTCCAACAGTGAGTTTCCATCAGGGCTTGAAAACAAAATTATTTTTCAAACATTCCGTTCTGAACAGTTCAGGCAGGCCTATCTTTAACGTTTTCGTTCTCGGAACAGTTCCGCCACCAAAATATCGGTCCTGAACCGTTCTTAAAGTTCCTAATTTTGTGCAATGTTAAGTTTAGATATAGTTTATACAAAATATATTTGGTGGACTTTCAAACTTCAGGACAACTGTATTAACGTGAAAACCGGGTTTAAAACGCCATTACATTCACTTCCTCGTCTGTCCACAAGATGGAGCCCCAGATGCATGGGGCTTGATGACTGACAGTGAAAGTGGACAGAAATAGTCTCCCAGACAAAAAAGTTTTTAACCAGTTTTGTATATTTCATAATATTCCGTTTCTGTTCGTTTCCATTTCTGCTCCACGTAAAATTAATACATTTCCGTTCGTTTTTGGTTTTCGTTTTCACTCCTTGAACTGGTTCGGAGCCCTGGTTTCCACCAAAACTAGATGCTTGTAACGGCATCAAAATTCCAGAAAATGCCATGTGAGATGGGAAGAGACGCAGCAGTGTCAAACAATACAAGAGTTGGTGTCCAGCGCCAGTTGTCATGGGTGTTGGCGTCAAAGTCGCGGAAATGTGAGGCATCACACGCAGAAATGTGTAGTGTGTCAAACGTGGGACATGAAAAAATAGAAGTCGGGCACAGAGGGTGCAGCGCATACATTTGTATTGAATCGCCACCTGAACGCACATCAACTATAGACAAGTTTACCCTCCAAAATAAAAATGCTGCCATTTTGTCCTGCTCTTTGTAAACACACTTCCACACAAAACGCACAATGTTTCAAAATGTGCTTACTGCAGCTCGCTCTGTGACCAATTACCCATTTTACTCCCATACATTTTGCATAAATATTGATGAAATACAGACAAATACAACTTCAATACACTCACCAATTTGGAACAGGTTGCGCAGATACTTTTGTGCTTTTGTGGAGCACTGATCCGCACTAGAACATTTTGGTGTGGAATAGCACGCCGCAAGTTACGCGCACCATCATTTTAAAATAATTCATTAAGGGGTGTGCTCCCACTGAATAGACATGTTCAAACATAAGTCATAAGTAAACATTTTTACCAGAACTTCCCGGCAAAGTAATTTATGGATCAATTGACGCGATGCTCGGATGGGTTAGGTTTTTTTGGAGTAGAGTCTATTGATAACTGGGGAGGAACCAAGACTGGATCTATTTTGGGGGTCCATCAGTGATCTACCTAGAAAAATAATATCCATTAAAATAGGATATAACAGAATAGATTGGAATTTTTAATTCACAGCTAAAATTAAAGATGGATAGGGTCCGCGTTGGCCAAGTGGTTATGGACACTGCACCTAAAGCGACCCCATTCATGTTAGTGGCGCTGTGTCTACCGCAGCTTCCGCAGTGTACGCTCGTCGACTTGTCTGCAATGTCTACCCCCGATCTCTTCAACCCAGTTTCCAAATAATCCTATCCAATAAAGGTGGAAAAACGGCGCTGACGCCGGAAAAAATAACTTAAAAAAAAATTCAAGATGGATAAACCAGGAACTTTGTAACCTGGCTGCTCCACTGATACGCAATTGACCCCGAAATGCGGAGTATAAGGGATGTAATAGTTTAGTGTGTGTTGCCCCTGCATCCGCCGTAGAAGGTCCCTCGTGTTAACACTATGACTTTTGAACGGATGGATTGCTACATCCCAGATGTGGTGTGTCAATGGGTAGTTAGTGTCAATGGTAGCTAGTTAGGTAGGTTCATGAACTAATGATGATCTGACGTAGTGGATGGATTTGGCCCAAATTTCTTAAATTTGTTTTCACAGAGAGATAAGGAATATAAATTTAATTTCATATAAAGCATACAATCTTTCAAGATGTCTGGCTTTTTCCTTCGTGTGATAAGACTTGCACAAAATGTATGCCAACACTCTATAAGAGGTAGATTAACTGAGATATGTCAATGTTTAAGATTATGTTTATTCGGCCCAAGGGAAATTTGGACAGGAACAGCGCCTTCCAATTCTTAGTCACTGATAAAAACACCCTGTACCACAGAAAGCCTCACAGTCGGCACTGACTGCATACCTCTAGTTTCGTTAAGTGATGCAGTAATGCTTTGAAAAGCATACGCGCGGTGGCCGCGTTAGAGAACGCGTCCCCCAGACCATAGGTCAAGCAGTGCCGCCGGTTCAAATCCTCTGTCCGGCTTTTCTGCAATGTCCCACCCCAAACTCTTCATCCCAGTTTCCGATTTAATTCTGTCACTATCTCTCTCAATAAAGAATGAAAAATAGCAATTACTTTATACAGAATAACAGACCAGTGTTTTTTACAACCTTCCGGTTCAGACAGGCCTATGTTTAACGTTTTCGTTCTCAGAACTGTTCCGCCACCAAAATATTGGCCCTGAACCGGTTTGAAACGCAAAAAAATGTGTTCGTTCTTAAACTTTCTTATATCATGCAAGTTTAGTTATAGTTTATACAAAATATATTTGGTGGACTTTCAAACTTCAGTGT
>OMKY01169335.1:0-10184 GCA_900302395.1 Bregmaceros cantori
AGACCATAGGTCGAGCTTTTCTGCAATTTCTCCCCCCGACTCTTCATCACAGTTTCCAAATTAATCCTGTCACTATCTCTCTCAAATAAGCTGCTGGAACAGTGAAATGCAGTGTTGAACAGTTGAACTTATGTTAGACGCATTACCAAGTTTTTTTTTTTTTTTTTTTTTTAATGACATTCACTAGTTTAGGGAGGAGCCAGAGCCAGTGGAGCATAGGCAGCCCACATTAAGGAGTGGCCCACTTTAGGGCAATCCACCCTACCACCATGGTGGACATAAGCTTGTTGTAGTCCATAATTTCTCCTACTATGAAGCCTCTATCATTCCAGACAATTTTAATGTAATTAGTATTAATTTAATCTATTGTGTTAAGATTTGTGGAGAATATTAGGTGGCCTTTCAAACAGAGTAGCCTACTGGGTGCCAAACCAGTGTTAATATGGTCGGCGCCGAAAGAGTCAACAGTGTTAATACCTGTAACCCTATCTCTTTTTGTCATTATCAGTATTACGTGTCTTCACCAGAGTGTCTATTGGGTCTGACCCCCCCAGAATTCCAAGTGTGTATATTGCTCGCATCTGCAAACGTGGCGAATAAAGCCGGATTCTGATTCTGGAAACATGTGCAGGTCGAATGAGTGTTTCAGATGTTGCGCGGTAAGCCCCCGTGTTCTGAAAGCAGGAAGGACGCAGGATGAGCTGGGGGAGACACAGAGGGTCTTACCCTGAACCTGGCTCGACACAAGCTGGAGGCTGTGGAGCGGGATGTCGTGTTTGGCTCCCGTTCGCCGCTGAATCATCTAAATCCTGCCAAAGATTAAAGAAAACAAAACAAAGAAAAAGCTGTGAGACAAAGAAAAAAAATGGCTCCGTGTGTGCAAAAGAGCTCCTGCAGTTGAATTAGAGATGAATGTCGTCTCAAGGTCCAACTTGACACAAGGCGCACTCATATTTTTCCTAACATAAAGCTGTTGGTAGTAGACTGCATGAAACTATAACTAACTGGCTCCTCCCTAAACTAATGAATGTCAGTGAAACTATGGTAAAAAAAATATATATATATATATGGTCATGTTGGGTAACATTACATTTCACTGTTCCACCAGGCAACTGACTGTCCCACATTAGGAAGCTATTACAGTAATCTCATCAAAGAAATAGTATTTGTACATTTTAAAAGATTAATTCTAGATTACTGTCACATTAGGCGAGAAGAGGGTTTTATTTATTTTTTGAGTTCTAGAAGTCTCCATGCAAGAATGTCCTTAGGTAAAGCGTTGAGTTTGAGAGTAATCAAAATAAAAATTAAAAAGTACATGAAATGATTTGATGTATATATTTTTGATAAGGTTATCATCATGCATGAATGAATGAATGAATGAATGAATGAATGAATGGTTTATTTCGGTCCACAGACGAAGGCTTTACAACAGGGCCACATTTCTATCAATGTCAGTGTAAATTGTGGCCGAAAAGGGACCAGGCAGGAGCTAAGTGGCTTATTTGGGCCTGTCCCTGCTATATGCATAACACACCAACAAAAACACAATAACAATTTGTGAATATGCATAACCAACCAAAATAATAATAATAATTTGAGAAGAAGGAGCAACAAACAGAAATCTAATAGAACACAACTTAAATAATACTACATAAATTAATAACAGCGTGATGCTGCTGCATCACTTCCACTGTGTCAGAAATATTATAGTTATACATAAAAATATATTTAGACATTTTCTAATAGTCACTCTGGCTCTCCGACCACTAGTTTGACAACGCTGGATATTGAGTGGCCCTGCCTTATCAACTGTAAGCCATAGTGCTAATCTCCGTACATTCCACTAGCTCGCAGACACCTGCATCTAACAATGGAGGTCTGCTTGCGTGCTAGAAGTTAACTTTCGTTTTCGAAGGCTCATCATCCTAACTCTCCTCCTGCTAGCTCTAACCAAAGTTGAAGTCGGTGATTGGTTGGAAACTCTCTCACTTTCCTGGATCGCCCATTAATCATGCAACCCTATTGGTTTACGATACAGTCCTTGAAATCATGCTGTGTTCTAATTGGATGTTCAATGTGCTGTGATGATTTTCTACTCTGTGATTGGTTGAAAGTGATTTCATGTTTTCTATATATCAAACTGTTCTCTGAATAAACCTTCAGAGCGTTCTGGATGCACCTTCAACATGTGTAGCGTCTTGATGTCTCTCCACTTGCCATGATCAGATTGGTTGATAGATGGGCTATGTATACTGGGAAATACTAGCTTATCAACAATATTATTATTATTATTATTATTATTATTATTATTATTATTATTATTATTAATACGCTACACCAGTTCTACCTACTGGGCTGTGATAGGTTACCACGGTTTCAACTCTGCTCGATAGATACGTTGCTGGTCCTGCCTCTTCCAACTCTGTACCGTCCAGACTGTATGCCGATGACAGCCAGAGGCAGGGACGTGCTTTCGTATACCTTCATCGAGGCGGTCTCCTCAAAGTCCATCACATCCCTCTGTGAAGCGTGTTCCAAGCTGGAGACCTGGTGTTTCAGGCGTCTTGCCTCCACCGTCGCCACTCTCAGCTTATCGACCAGCTGTCTGTATCTTAAAAGATGAGGTGACATGGAAAATCACATTTTAGAAGGCTTGTAGTGGTACTGTGTTAGTGATCATTCAAGAAATGTGATAATTTTCTAGCTGTTAGTTTTGTAGTCGATATATAATCCTAAAGAGGTCCTTCCAGCAAGAAACACAAGTGTAACAACAGTTACAATCAGTTACTTCCGTTTTTTTCCCCCCAATTTTTCCCCAAATAAACCACAGTAAAAAAATAAATAAATAAAATAAAAATCATATTTAAAAGAGGGGTGCACAGTGGCAGAGTGGTTATAGAGCGCCCTCCCTGTACCATAGGTCGAGCAGCGCCGCGGGTTCTAAACCCATATCGGCTTTTCTGCAATGTCTCCCCCGATTCTTCATCCCAGTTTCCGATTTAATCCTGTCACTATCTCTTAATAAAGAATGAAAAACGGCGCTTTCTCCCCCAAGAAAAAGTTACAAAAAAAACCTTTACACCATGTAAACGTTCATATCACACAAACAGACCACATGCACACATGTGGGTGAGTAGAGAGGCGATGGGCAGTTTGCACAGATGCTATTCTTCGATAAATAATTCTGATGAACACAGAGTAATTAATATTGGAATACGGAATATGGAATGCGTTTTATTATGTGTGCATGGACCAAGTTGAGCTGCACAACAAAATTGGTTGACCTGCAGTTTGATCAGAGAAGTGGTAATTCAGAATGAGAATGTGCGAGACAAACCACTAATCTCACAAAATAGCATGGATGTTGAAAGACAAAATGAACATAACATTTCACAAAATCTTTTGTGAAATGTGCAATTTGCAGAATATTTGCCATGTTCATTCTGTCACATAAAACACGCCTTATTCTCAGATAAAAAATATTTGTCATGTTCAAACATTTTAGAAGCGACCTTGAACCCTACTCAAAACATTTCACAATGTTGAACATATTACTTCTCTGTCATATATCACTCATGGTCCTGTCTGTAGCAGAAAGTGCACAATGGCAACATAACCAACCAGAGCAGAACGCACAAAGGATGAATTAGTAAAATGACCACTACAAATTGTCTAAACCTGAATAGTAAGGTTAAATTGAACTCACAGTCTTGCTTTCTGTAGTACTTTGCACAGAAATTTTGGAAGTCTACCATATGTATATCATGTATTATATATCATACAAATATAATAGGTATCACTTCATAATACTGACCCGTTGTTAAGCATTAGTCCATATAATATATTATATATATTATAAAAATATATATTTCTAAACATGCTGTAACAGCACGTTGCGTGACATGCTATGTCGTCCTTGGAGAAGCGTTACCCAACTAGTATAATAAATTACAAAATTAAAACATGAACTCATACACATAAATACACATCTTATGGGTTTCTGAAGTTATCTTTAAACGCAGTTGTTCAATTTAAATGGACAATTTGAACAAATTAATGTTTTCATATCGACTATCTGGCAGTGGCTGCAAATCCAGGTCCTGAAAGTAAAACTCCTGCCGTATTTTATTTCATTTACAGCCGGATTTTCCATTCCCATTCTTTCACATAATTATTATGATTGTTGATATTGGTGAATTCTATCTCTCTCTCCACAGCTGCCAAGGTCAGCTTGATTGTACTGAATTTTACTACACTTGCACTCACTTTTGTGTCTCTTCCTCAACATGCCTGAGGAGAGCAGCGTTCACTTCTCTGCTCGGTACTTCCTCCTCAACACAGGGATCAGACGGATCGGGGACGATGACTTCAGGAACAAAGGTGTTGGAAACATGCAGACAAAAAAAAAAAAATAGAATAAACAACAATATTCCATGAATCTAAACTGCCTCAAGCAGGTGTATTCTTCTAAATTTGGGAATTTTATTTGGAATTTCATTGACACTTTATATAATTTGATATGCTTTTTTTTTTTTACAACATTTTTTATAGAGCAAAATATTTTCTGCAAATGCAACATTTACATCAACATCAGTGCATTAATCTTTACATCAACAGCTAAGCAGTTAGAAGAAAGTTGAACAAGTGCACATATATACAAAGAGAGTGGCTGCGTATGGCTGGCCTGGTACCCCCTTTTCTGTCCTGTTTTGTCTATTTATGTGCATCCAATATTCGTTGTCATGCCCTTACTCCTGTGATGTGACTGCTGGCAAGAACAATAAAGACTTGTCATGATCACACGCCTCCCCTCTGCACCTGCCCTGTCCACCCCGCCTGCTCTCTGCACCAGTCCTGCCCGCCCACCTGTTCCCTGATTAACTCTCCCAGTATATAAACCAGCCCAGCCCTCTGCCCCCTGTCCGATCGTCAGCTCAACTTGCCACACCTGCTCTGGGCGCCGGTTCCTCAGTCTGTCTACCCTGTCGCCCAGTGTGTTCCCCTGCCAGCCTGGTCTGTTATTCCTGCCTGTTCCAGTGTTTTTGGACTTTGTTTATGAATTAAAGACCCTCTGAGTTCCGTGCTCTTGAGTCCTTGCTTAACGTGGCTTAACGTAGTGTTCCTGAAGCGCTCAACCTGGTGTATTGGGACAGAAGAAAGGCGGCGGCCATGACGGTGCATGGACGTGACGGTTATGGACCAACGCTGCTCACCGTCCTTGGTATACTTTTCACAAACTGCAAACCCTTCTATAAACCACGTGAGTTTTCCTCATTCATACTGGCCGCTGTCTATGTTCCACCGGATGTTGAGGCAAACCGAGGCTCAGTGCGCACTAGCGTAACGCATATCTGAATTAGAGCAATCTTTTCCTAATTCTCTGATTTATAGTCATTGGTGATTTTAACAAAGCTAATTTGACTCAGGGATTGCCTGTCTAGATACAAACAATTGTCCGACTAGAGAGGGAAACACACTCAACCAGTGTTACACAACTGCTAAGAATGTGTGTCGCACATTACAGCGCTCTGCTCTTTCAGTGAGATCACGGTGCCATACACCTGGTCCCCGCTTATAAACAGCGGGTAAAAATTGCTCGTTCAGATGTGTGGCTCAATAACGATAAGGCTTGGTTTCTCTCACTCTTTAGTTCATCCTAGGAAGGCTAAAGAGGCTGCATTTAAGAACACGGACTGTTACAGCTACAAACTGGCAAAATATGCCTATGGGAAGGCTACTCGTGAAGCCAAGCTTCATTATGCGAGGAATTTGGAAGGCTATTTTGATGCCAATAACCTACCCTACCGTCTGGAACGGCTAACGTTCAGCCACCAACTACAAGAAGTCCCCCCCCCCCAGCTGCTGACAACCCCCACTTGTCAAAAACTTTAGACTAGTTTTATGCTCAATTCCATGTCACTCCTCCTGAGTTCAGTGTCCCTCAGTGCGATGTCCCTCCTCGCCCCTCCACCATTACCGCTGTAACTGCATTACCCGACCCCCACCACACACTCAACAGCTGGTTGCCAAATCGTCAACAGAGAATCCAAAAAGTGGAAAAGGCTTCAACAGAAATAAAATAATGATAACAGTGGCGTAGGCTGCAATGTTGTTCACAAGCAGGGTTTGAGTTGAGCATCAAAGCACTGGTGAACAGGATACTGGAACAAGTAGCAATATTTAGCTGGGCCAGCATATGGTCAGCGTGCAAAACCACATGCCCTGCAGTGGAAGTCAACAATAAAAAAAAAAAAATCTCAAAAAATACAACATGGCTGCAATTTGTGTTGGGTTTGTGGGTGAGATAAACACAGGGCTTAGTTACTTACTTCAGATTTGACCGCAGCAAGATACAGCAGTATGAATGCAACACTTTAAGCCAGGGCTCCGAACCGGTTCAAAGAACGAAAACCAAAACGAACAGAATTTTTCCGGAAACGGAAACGAAAAAAAGATTTCTTCAACTGTTCCGGAACAGAAACTGAACATTATGAAATCCCCAAAGCCGGTTAAAAACCTTTTTTTTTTCGTTCTCGCTATATTTTAACATATCCCTATGTCTGGGGGACTATTTCCATCCACTTTCACTGTCATCAAGCCCCATGCACCTGGGGCTCCATCTTGTGGACAGGCGAGGACATCAATGTAATGGCGTTTTAAACGGTAATTCATTTGCATTGAAGTCCACTAAATATATTTTGTTTAAACTGTATTAAAACTTAACATTGCATTAACCTAGAGTTCATTGTAGAGACCAACTATTATTGTAGTGGCACAGTCTATCTGGCAATTGCATGATAACAGTCAGTTTGATACGTCATGAGCTGATCCAGCTACAACCAGGCACTCAGCATTTCCATTATTACATTTATCATCACAGGGAGTAGGTGGAGACTCACCATGATCCATGGAAGCTTGCGCCCGGGACTGCGTTACGTGCTGCATCAACAGGCCTGGGAACAAAGGCCAGACAGGAAATCAATCTATCAATACATTTATCTATCGGAAGACGAATGACATTGTTCGTTTTGACCCGGGCTGTCAGGAACATTATTATATCCCCCAAACACGTTTGCGTGTGCCGCCGCCTCCAACACATCAGCCGCCGCCAGGCTACCGCGGCACATCCTTCGTGTTAACACGATACGTTTTGAACAGATGGTTGGATTTGTCCGAGATTCGTTGTGTCTGTGATGTATGGTAGTTTCTTGAGCTGATTCGATATTGGTCAATTCTTTTAAAATTCCTGAAATAAAAATTCAAATTTGGTCCATAACTTCTGACCCAAACCGACATTTCTTTAGGTGACCTCTGATGTATTTGAAACCTTTTTTTTTTAAATTAGAAGTTTAGACATTTTGAATATATTTCACTGAAATGCATGTCCAATCCAGCCCTGTGCTGTGTGGAAGATATTAGCTACTATTTCCAAGATTTTGGAAATGATTGAGCCGGGTTGGCACTGAGTGGGTTGATTTAATTTAATAAAATGATCTTTGTAGGCAGGCACTCTTCAGTTTACACACAGCTAGCTTGAGCGAAGCCGAAGGAGTCCCCAGAATACCCCGAGAACCTGTCCCACCTGTACTGTGTTTAGTTTGGCTTCAGGTGTAGAACACACCAGCACTTCGCCAATTTGGACGCTTGACTTTGCACAAATCCAGAAGACACACTCGGCGACCCACGCAGAGTAAACACATAACTCTCTCAGTAGACAGGATATGATGGCAGATCCCAGCAGTGCACTGCAAATTAAAATGTCTGCTGTTCTTTTTCAAGGGCAAAATGTTTTATTCTTTTGGTGAATACTTCTTTGTTTAAAAGGACAATTCACATTTAGACATGTGATCATATTTTTAAGATGTAATTAAGCTATATACGCATGCTAAGGGCGTATTCAAACCAACGTGTTTATCTCGGGTCCGACTCGTTTTAACCGAGATGGAAGTCGTTTCCGAGTTGTCCCGGTTGATATGAATGCGCCAAGCGGGTCCGAGTCTGCGCTAAATCATCCAAGACGAGCCTTTCTCAACTAGGTAGTCTCGACCCGGGTTTGTCGGGTTTGGGCGCGCGGACTCGGAGCAGCGCGGTCTGAAACGGGCGCGCTAAACCCCCTTTCGCACAGAGGAACGACGGATGTGCTAACGCTACATGACAGCAGAAAACACATGAAGCTGTTGACAAATTTATCTCGGGTGTTAAACTCTGGTTTGAATACTACCGCGACAAATCAACCCGCGACACCCGCGCGAAACAACCCATGCTGCATCCAGGAAACAAATCAAAATGCGGTTTGAATACACCCTAAGTTTGGTGCAATTTGGCCACGCTTGCAAGGTTTTGTTTAGTCACAATTAAGGTTTGTTTTGTTACAAATAATCCATCATTGTGTGTACAGACTATTTCTAAGCATCAGAGAGGATGTAAAAACAACTTGTTTGTCCTCCAGAGCAGCAACATTTTTTAAAAAGACCTTTCACCGACACGTATGAGTGCAACTGTATTAACGTGAAAAATGTGTTTTTCCACAAGATGGAGTCCCATATGCATGGGGCTTGATGACTGACAGTGAAAGTGGACGGAAATAGTCTCCCAGACATATTATGTTAAAATATATAGAGAATGGAAAAAAACGTTTTTAACCGGTTTTGTGGATTTCATTATGTTCTGTTTCTGTTCCGGAACAGTTGAAGAAATCTTTTTTCGTTTCCGCTCCTCATAAAATTCTTCAAAATTCAGTTTGTTTCCGGTTTTCGCTTTCGTTCCTTGAAGTGGTTCAGAGCCCTGGTTGCAGCATATACCCAAACTTCCGAACTTCTAATGCTTTTTCTTACTTAAAACATTCACATCACATTGATTAAACATTCTACAACCCTAGAATAAAAATTTGAAAAATGGCCCAAATGGCCCACAAAACAAATTGTGAATAAATAAATAATAACATCAAGTTCAATGATGTTCTCTTTTTAAAATGACGTGATTAAAGCCATCCACAACCTCGCTCCTACCTACCTGTCTGACAATCTCCATATTGCTACCTCCACCCGATCGCTCAGATCCTCCACCTCTATCCATCTTACTGTTCCCCCTGCCCGCCTCTGGAACTCCCACCCGAACTACGCAACATTGACTCCCTCCGTCAGTTTAGATCTTCCCTCAAAACTCACCTTTTCAGAACTGCTTACTCATTATAGTTTTAGTTAGTTTATCTCCACGTTTTATTATATTTCGATTGTTGTTTTTATTGCTCTTTTGCTTGCTCTTTGTAAAGTGTCCTTGAGTGTCCTGAAAGGCGCTAACAAATAAAATGTATTATTATTATTATTATTATTATTATTATTATTAAACTCCCATTCACAAAGAAAAGTACCGAAACACCTCACCTGATGGCTGACGAATCGCTGCCTCACGCATCACAGATATAAAATAACTCTGGACACTTTTAGCACTTCACGCAGACCAAAAATAATGGCTATAGTAAAAAGTTGAACCCTAAACTCCTACAGTCACATGCAGAGATGGCGAAACTCGACAATCATCGTCAGCCTGTGATAGTTTCCAGCGTTTGAACACCAGACTTCATAACGAGCTAGAATGCTGGCCAAAACATGCGGATCCAAAGATGTCCTTCTATGGTAATGAATTGCTACGTTTCTCGGTAGAATAAATATGCGTTGGCGCGGGGGAATTATACCAAATGAGGGAGATCTGATTCCGACAGGGAGAAGGCATCCTGTTATCTTACATTTGCACACTGATGTTTGAAAGTCCACTATATACGTACATACATATATATATATATCAGTGGCGAACCGTGAACTTTACAGCTGGGCCTTCACCCCAGCCCTCACTGCCAAAAAAAAGTAATAATTGCGGTGAAAAATGTGCAATGAGTTGAAAATGAACAGCAGTCATTTAAGAATGACTAGGATGTTAACAAATAGACCATGTCAACAATAACATTATGTGCCCAAAAAAACATCAACATTAAATACGCAGTTTGCATGTAAAAAAATAAATACCACCAATAAAGTGTTTCTAACGGGAATCGAACCACAAGCCTTTGGCATCAGAGGCAGCGAGTATAGCAGAGAGCTATACAGGCTGCTGAACTGAGCAGCAGCCAGAGCCCTTTCTATTGTCATGCATAATGGTGGAAAGACACCATTTTCTATGATTAT
>OMKY01169340.1:4596-22873 GCA_900302395.1 Bregmaceros cantori
ATCAGACTTTTTTACAAGGATCCTGATTGGCCGAATGGTAAATGAGTTGGGAGCATGCCAAATGACTTTTGAAATTGACAATTGTGTTTTTGCCGGATCAGAACTCTGTATCAGGGATCGGGACTCTGTACCGGAGATCGGGATCCTTAAAACCAAAGGATCGGATCGGGAGCAAAAAACGTGATCGGTGCACCCCTATTGAATATAGATAGTTTGTATCCATGCTATTGTGTGTCTCTGCTTCTAGCCCACGGTCTGACGCCCGAGGCGGCGAGTCCCGTCCAGGAGCTCCTGCTGAGTGGCTACTGGGCCTTTGAGAGTCTGACCGTGCGGGACTACAACCACATGATCTGCGGGCTGTGCGGCGTGGCTCCACGCCTGGAGATCGCCCGGAGAGAGCCACGCATAGCCTTGGATCTCCACAACGTACAAGTATGCTGACAGATAGTTCTGGTACTCTGGTAATGATGTAGCAACAACATTCAACAATAATTGAAAGATATATATATATTTTTTTCATCTATTTGTATAGTCATTTCGTTTTATTGACAGCGTTAGTGTAGTGCAGTACATGACCGTGAGGGGAAGCGATCTTGTGGCAGTACGTGTGCTGTGATCTAAGCGACAGCAAAAAGATTATGTATGGGGGCTTGGAGCAGCGGTCTTACCCACTGCGGCACAAGGCCAGCCCCTGAAAGATATCTGATAGGAAAAACGCCACCGAAAGTTCATACTGCTATATGTTTTCCCTTGATCTCTGTTGAGTCGACACATATCATGTTTGTGTGTGTGTGTGCACTCTCTCTGGGGGCAGCAGTACTTTGTTAGCTTAGCTTAGCCCCACGGACAAGCTTGGCTTACCCCCACGGACGAGCGAGGCTAGAAGCAACTAAAAATTGGCAACAAAACCTGGCTCATGTGGCAACTTGCATGTTAAGTTCTGAAGTACTGCTCCATATTTTCAGTTGAGTTTTCCTTTGAAGATAGAAAAGGCTAGATTTTTTTTTAGAATAGAGATCCTCTTCTTTGTATTATAAGGTGTTCTTTTAGATCTTATTAGACTATTTGGTGTAGCTTCAAACATCAAGAAAGAAATGGTCGGCACTGGCTGCTCTACTAACTGCTTGACTCATTGGGAACAATTTGGGGTTCAGTGTCCGTGCCCAAGGACACTTTGGCATGGAGACTGTCTGGGCTAGGATTCAAAACGCCAACCCTTCAGTCTTCAGTTGTTTAAATGACAGCTCTACCAAGCCAGTCGTCATTGTTGTGATCCGGGCAATGAGTGGAGTTTTGTTTCTTTATTAATTATGTCAAATTAATATTTCATATTTTCAGAAATTAACTGCCAGCAATGTCAATGATTAAATCAGCAGGGCTAGCATTACTGCCTCACAGCTAGAAGGTCCTGGGTTCGAATCCCAACCCAGCCAGGTCCTTTCTGTGTGTAGTTTATATGTTCTCCCCGTGTCTGTGTGGGTTTCTTCCGGGCAATGTGGTTTCCCTCACCACCAAAAACATGTTCTAGTTAACCTGCTCCATGCAGTGCCTTTGGCCAAAGCACTGCCTCAGAATCTGGAGTTGGCCCCCGGGTGCTGTGCACACGGCTACCCACACCGCTCCTCAGGGATGGGTTAAATACGGAGGAAGAATTTCACTGTACATGTATGTATGTGTGACTAAATAAACTACCGTTACCTTTTTAACCTAAGATTATTGATTATTAATTTAGTTGCCAATTAATGTAGAAACGATTAGTCAGCAATAACGGCAGCCCACTTCATTTTTTTTTCTATCATTGTATCCCCCAGTTCAGTTGGCCGGAGAGCCACAGTGGGAGTGACGAGGTGCACATCGACGACTTCTGGCTGACCATGGAGAGCGAGGCCATCGAACAGGCCGCCTTCCCCTCAGACCTAGCTGTCACTCAGGTAGACCACCATCTGGAGAGCACGGAATTCATCGGCTGGTTCAGAAAGACAACAATTATTACACCCCGAAAACCGCTTCGGGGATGTAATGGTTTTGCGTTGGCCGCGGCAGATCCTTTTATGACATAATTTCACAAACGCGTCAGATTTGGCGTTAATATTTTTTATTTCAGCTCCCATAGGATCCCATTCATTCTGACTCTGTCGTTGGCTCCCATTGCAGACAGTACCACCCGAAGAAGTTGCGTGTGTGGTGTCTCTCTCTCATAGACTGTATAGCTCCCTCTATCTCTTCTTGTCCCGGATATACGGGTACTTTCAACAATGGCAGCGCGCAGACGACGGGCACAAAAAAGTTTGATGAAAGCAATGGGATGACTTTATATACAGTCTATGGTTTTGGGGGTATCCCTTTAGCAGACTGCATAACTATTATTTGTATTATATTATGTATGTTGTTTTTTTGTTTGTTTTTTTCCCCCTGCATCGGCACCAGGAAAACTTGCAGCATTTGGACACTACAGTAGACACAGCACCATTAACATGAATTGGGACGTGTTAGGTGCGGTATCCATAACCACTCCGCCAACAACACACCTCTATTATGTCTGGTTTTGACAGGTTAGGACAGTTAATGTGTGTGTGTTAGTTTGTCATTTCGGACATTCTCTGATCAGCTGTAACACAATGGCTAGTTAACTGTGACATCACAAAGCCTGATTGTCTCATCACTACCCTCCACTCCCCGCCCTCAGGTTGATGCCTCCATTTTGGCCCCCTTCATTCCTCCTCTCATGCGCAGTGCGGCCATCATAAACACAGAGAAGGACAAGGTGCCAGCTGGCATGCCCACGCCTTCAGGTGAAGAGATTCACATTGGGAAGTGGTATACACTGGGAATAGGGTTGTTTTTCACGGTGATCTCACCGCTTGGTGGCGATATTGTCCATTTAAAAGTGTTTTATTATTCATTTATCCACGCTATGAATCACCAGCAGATGGCAGCCTAACTACGTTGTGGTATTTGCCCCTAATATAATAAATGTCAAGTGCAAATAATACACTTAAGCAATTTGATTCAGTATCGATTTTTTGACCCAACGATTTGATTTTTTTAAATACTCAAGAATTCACCAGATTCAATACGATTCGATTACATTTTTTTTTTTATCCAACAGGCTAGACAAGGCTTCAAATTTGAAATAAATCAATGACAGCTGTAATATTATACATTACAACGTTATACATTTATTTAGACTGTATATAAACACATACAGTTTGTGTGTGTTAAGGAAGCGAATAGGTTTAGCGGCACCCGCAGCACGGGAGTGGAATTACGTCTAGGAGCAAATTGAGAAAAATAGACGAGAAAAAAAATCGATACTCTTGAGGACGTATCGATACATTGTATGACAGCTGTTGTATCAATATATTGATGCAAAATTGATATTATTTACACCCCTATTAAGTATACAAATAATAACCGTATGTGATAACCACAAAATGTCTGCCGCGTCAAGCCGTGATGTCACGTGAATCATCCAATTCTGCAAACCGTGACATTTAGGGACAACTGTCTATGGCAGTGGTTCACAAACTGTGGTACGCATACCACTGGTGGTAGGCGGGATTACATCATAAAAAAAAAAAATTAAGAGTTTGGAAATTGTTGCACTTATTAAAGAATATAATTAGTATATAATACATTTTAGCACAAGCAATTAATGTATGTTCACACACCTTTGCTGATAAAACTATTTAAATTATCTGCATCACAATTCATATAATTTGTTGGAAAATAAATGGCTAGAAGTGTAAGATAAACTAAATATAAATGCAAGTACAGGTATTGTTAAATTTAAAGAGGTGAAAGTAAAACTAAGTTTTGTTCAGTGTACTTAACCCTTTGTTTGCTAGCTATCACTTTTACAAAGCACATGTCTGAAAATGGAATACCACCTGAAATAAAATGTTCCCCTCAGTCGACATGGTGGTACTTGGTATGAAACGTTTGAGAACCGCTGATCTAAGGCTCATATCTCACATCCAGGAACCATTAGTATAATTTAATACATTTAACGTGGATCATGGATATCTGTGTGTGTCCAGGTAGTGGTGCTGCGGTGCTGGTGCGGATGTTGCAGCAGGGTCAGTTGAGACTGGACTCTCTGGGGGACCACACCGAGGCTGAGCTGCTCAGCATGCTGCAAAGCTGTGGGGAGACTCCAGAGGGCTACGCCTCCAAGGTACTGCTCATGTTGCACGTGGCCGTAATGTGCAGGACCGTGATTGGCCGAATGGACTGGGGAGGTCCTTGTGTAGGGTGGAAGAGTTGGGCCAAAGATGGCTCACAGGGGAGGGAGTCAGTTGTTCAGACATCCTTAGTAGATATGGCAAGTAACGAAGTACAATACTTTAGTACTGTACTTAAGTAGAATTTTTTCCTCTGAGTACTTTTTACTTCTACTCAGTAGATCTTTAACAAAAATATCAGTACTTCTACTCCTTACTTTTCTCAAAACAAGCTTGCTTTACTTTTTTTGTTTTTTTCTTATTTTTTTTTCACAACGACATGCTAGGAGCGTCAATGAGTCAGTAGGGGGCGGTACTCAGTAATATACTGAGAACAGTAGCAGTTAATAAGTTCTTTTCATTTAGTCTTTTTGCCGTGTTTTGTTTGCAAATTTAGGCTCTGTTCTTTGTACTTTATACTTTCAAAAATACTAGTTTTGAGTACATTTTAGAGCATGTATTTTTACTTTCAAAAATACTTTTTGAGTGCATTTCTCAGCCTGTACCTTTTACTTTACTTGAGTATATAATTGGATCAGTACTTTGTAGTCTTACTCGACTTGTTGTTGTACAAATGTATTTTACTCTTACTGAAGTAAGAAATCCCAGTACTTTTTCCATCTCTGATCCTTAGCGATAACGCATGGATTAATCTCTTGTTCCCGCCCAGGCTTAGGTTTGGTGCCTGTGACAGTTCACATGGGCACAGGCAGCGCGGGAAGTACCTCTCCCCTCGCCGACCTTTCTGAAATGTCTTGTGTGATCTCTCTTGTCCCAGTTTCCAAGCTAACCCTGTCAATAAAATGGAAAATGGCGCTTACGCCGGGACAAAAAAATACTTTAAAAATGGTAGTCAATGCGTCTTTGCTCGACACTCTGTGCCTGAGTGCTGGATTGGATATGAGTGAATATTCCATTATGCCATAAACCGGCATGGAAGAGTAGGCTGATAAAACCAACATGATTCTCTGGCCGAACCCCACCCACTTTGTGATGACGTGTGTAGAGTGGCTAATGGGTGAAACTAAATCATTGTAGTGTGCATAGAGCAATGTTATAAGGCAGGGCTATTCAACTACTTCGCTCAGAGGGCCGCATTGTCAGAAGCCCAATGGGCCAAGGGCCGGAGCAGATGCCGGACTGCACCAACCTTCCCATTAAAAGGTATTCAATTCTATGCAACAATGGTGCTTTCTCGTTTGTAACGAGCAACATCTGAAACAACACACAAATAGTGGTATAACAGCAGCCGCTCACTTAAACTACAACACATTTATAGTGCATCTGTTGAGGTAAAGAACAGAATCTCAGTTAGTTAAAAAAAATTAGGTTTGCTCTGGGGGCCAGAAAACGATGGTCCACGGGCCACCAGTTGAATAGCCCTGTTATAAGGTACACAGAGTGACACTGCGTCATTCACCGGCCCTTAATATTCTTCTAACGTATATTGGTGTTCCCAGGAGGAGTTGCTGGGCTCTCTCCTCTCCCTGTATGCCCACATCCAGAGTGGCTTGCCCACATGGTCCCAGCCACCCACCCACCTCACCGCGGGGAAGCTGTCCAAGGTGTGCCCGCACAAGGTAGTGAGTAGCCAATGGCTGATTAATAATCAGGGTTGCTGCATGGTCTAAAGCCTCAAAATGTTTTTATTTCAGAAAGTACAATTTTAGGCATTGAGTGTCTTGGAAAAACACCCACAATTTCGTCGCGGCTCTAAAATGTAATTTAGTGAAGTCTTAAGAATTTACATTCGCTAGTTCGAGAAGTGTCTCAGAAAAATGTTTCTACTGTCTGCACTAATAAGTTGGCTCAGTGTGTCTTGAAGTCGGTCTAAAATTTCATTCATAATGGTCTAAACATGTCTAAAAAAGATCTGATTCCTGCACCACGCCTGAATAATGGATTCACGCCTATATTCCAAGACATGAAACTTTATGAACTTGCATTTTAAAGTATTCGATATTCAATACATCCAAGTAAATATATATTTTTCAGAATAGCAACAGACCTTCCAGTATTGGCAACGGTCTCTAGACACAATCCACCTCTGTTGGCGTGCTGACTTTGATTATTATTCCTGCCTTCCCGATCAACACGCTTTATACTCTCTTTGATGTGCTTGACTCGCTCTGCAGGTGGTCTGCGGGTCAAAGTATCTGGTGCGAGGCGAGACTGCCCGCGACCATGTCGACCTACTGTTGTCTTCGCGTCATTGGCCGCCCGTCTACGTCACCGACTCGGCCCGCGCCGTGGCACTCTGCGTGGACGCACGCTACCCGGACCTAGCTGCCCGAATGTGGGGACTCAACCAAGGGTGTTTCTCGGATCCAATGGAAGAGCCTTTGGTGCGGACTTGTGCATGCCCTTGACCCTTGTCATAATGTCTAGGTCATCACCTGATTATAAGACGTACACACCCCAAAGTGAAAATCAACATACTCCTGCAGTATACCAATTACCAGCACATAATCGCAATCAGCTTTTATTTGCAAATACAAATGGTAATGTCAAGGTATACCAAGATAAAAGAACACACAATAGGAGAGGCTACGTTTCCGAGATATTTCTTTTTTAGATATTTTACAATTGTTGTGTCCATTGATATTTACTTCTTGCATGCATGCACTCACTCTGGTGTGCAGCAGTACTTTGGGTGAGGCTGAACCAGGCTAGCAAACGGGGGTGAAGTTATAAGTTAAAAATCGCTGCACTTGGTTTTGTGTAAGCAAACTTTGGTCATGTAGCAACTCGCATATCAGATTTAAATGGGACAAATTTGGAAGTGTTAAATTGCTCCTATTCCCGCTCCTCGCCCACCCCTGTTTGTATCCATAGATCTAAACTATGCTGTCAAAGTACTGCTGCGCGCAGAGCGAGTGCACGCCTGCAGGTAAGATAGGTGCGCATCGACTTGGTTGGCAAGAACATATTTTAATATTAATTTTCAGTGGTGTTTTCATTTTTTAAATATTCGTTTGACACCCACAACCAGGGCTTGAAAACAAAATTATTTTTAAAACGTTCCGAATGATTCAGGCAGGTCTATATTTAACGTTTTTGTTCTCGAAACCGCTCCACCACCAAAATATCGGAACACAAACATTTTGTTCGCTCTTAAAGTTCCTTATATTGTGCAATGTTAAGTTTAGATATCGTTTTTATACAAAATATTTTTGGTGGACGTTCAAACTTCAGAGCAACTGTATTAATGTCAGTACATTCCCTGCCTCGTCTGTCCACAAGATGGAGCCCCAGATGCATGGGGCTTGACGACTGACAGTGAAAGTGGTCTTTCAGACAATAGTCTCCCAGACATAGGATATGTTTAAAATATATAGAGAACGGAAAAAAAAAAGTTTTTAACCGGTTTTGTGGATTTCATAATGTTCCGTTTCTGTTGCCGAACATTTGAAGAAATCTTTTTTCGTTTCCGCTTCCGCTCCTCGGGAAATTCCGTAAAATTCTGCTCGTCTTCGTTTCCGTTCCTTGAACCAGTTCGGAACCCTGCCTGCAAGAAATCCTGACACCCATTTTGACAGATCTTTACTCCTTTCAGCCGTTCCCGTGTCCTGAGCTGGAGGATTCTGGGAACGATCCTTCCCATCCGACTTGGATGGGCGGCACGGGGAGTGATGACCCCGATAGCGGCGAATCGCTGGTACACCCACTGACGCAGTCCGTCTCGCGCTGGCTGGTGCACCCTCCACAGGCCCATGCCGACACGTCGACTGACAACCCCGCGCCCCTGGAACACCACTCTATAGGACTGTGCCACGAGCTGGAGCCGTACTCGCAGTCCTTGATGGAAGCAGAGCAGTAATAAGAAATGTCTTCACGTGTCTAGTCACAGTAGTTGATTCGTTACAGTAGGTTTTATGTGTTAAGGGTTGGGGTTAACCCTAAACCCAACCTCTAACCCTAGTCCCCACCCCCTACCCTAACGCTACTGTGACTAAACAAACTGCTACCCAGGCCCACATATGCCATAATGGTGTGGAGAGTCGTGGGTTGACTTCCCCTCATCAATAGCTTTGTCGCATATCTAATCCGGAATAAAGCTGAAAAATGGTCCAAATTGGCCGCAAAAAATACTTACATTTAAAAAGTGACTTGACTCGAGCAGATGATAGAAAAATCTGCAACGGAATCAAATTTTTGTTTCTTTTTAGTTTGTGATCTCCATTTACAAAAAAAGGCAATTGTAAATATATTTTAAATGTAATTTATTTCAACGGTGCACAATTTTTCCTATAAAGTTGAGATATTCTTTACATTATACAGCTGTGGTGTTAAGTGATCACTTGTGGAGAATATTAAGTATACTGTCATTATCAGTGCAATACTTTTATTATCAGTGCAATTATTTTTGAGTTTATCGTACTCGCATTAAATATTAAGACCATTCAGATTCTCAGTATAGTATATTCCTGTATAGATCATATTGGAAAACTGAGATAATTGGGGCTGACCCCATGGTGTAGCAGTTAAAGATGCTGCGCAAAGGCAGCCCCATACATAGTCTTGTCGCTGTGGCTTAAGACCACAGCGCACGCGGTGGCGTGAGATCGCTTCCCCTCACAGTGATGTACTGCTTGTCTGCTAGTCCCCGCTCTCTAATCTCTTCACGTTAACGCTGATGATGAAATGAGAGAATGGTGCTTGTGCATAATTTGGGATGGGGGTAGCAGATAATGTCGTTTATGATAGTATTGTTTCATGTATAGAGATAACATTGAATGTTAATCTGAAGTTGTAACTTTGTTGTAGGAGCCCAGAAGAAGAGAAGGATGAGACGATCATGTTCAGTAATCCCGCCTACTACTACCTATACAACCGCCTGGTAGACTTCCTGCGCAGCCGCGATATCGTCAACCGGCAGATCGACCACGTGGTGCAGGCGTGCACGCCAGGGCAGGTGGTCATCCGAGACGCTCTGTACCGCTTGGGGTTGGCCGACATCCACCCCCAAGAAGCCGGGGATGGCGATGACAATATGCCCTCGGATGGATCCCGAGGGCACGACACAGAGGAGATCGATGGCCAACTGGAATACGGGTAAGGGTCCCTGAAGACCACCTGGAGTTTCACGCGCTCTCTACCCGCTCGGCCACCGCACGCCCCCCAGGCCCATTCATACCTCATGTAAACTACGGGTTCGGATGGAGCGTTTCACACGTTTTCCCTGCCGATTACGTACGTAAACTGACACAGATCTGGGGACCTTATGATTACGTGCGAACGGATGAAACGGAGCAATAGCACTGGAAAATGTGGGGGGCGCTCAGTATAAACCGCTGTTGTTGCACATGGTAACGCAAAGGACGTTCGGAGGTATGAAGGTGGAAACGCGAGGAAGGTACGGACAGATTACGTACGGAATTGGCCACACGTAGGGTATGAATCGGCCTTTACAAAACAATGTCTTACAATGATTCAGTGATTGAAGAAGAGATTGAAGAAACACGCACATTAAAACACCTGTGCCGTTATTAGGGTAGTGCATTCAAAGTGCTGGCAAGCGTTCATAAATCATTCATAAAGCGTTCATTAATATAAATTTGGGGTATGCATGTTATGGTTACACTTTTTCTGGTTTACAATGCCCATGAGGTGGGCATTGTAAACCCACCTGTCCCACTGGGACACCCACCTGTCCCAGTGGGACAGGTGGGTGAAGATTAGACATTGTAATGGCCGCTCAGATAAGGTGTCCACGTAGAGGAAATGACCAGTCTTGACACGGGATTGTGTCTAGAGGGTTAATTTATTCAGCTATACTGGACATCAGCCGGGTATCGGCTAGCTAAGCTAAGCTAAGCTATGAGCTAAGTAGGAACAGGAATGATGTCCCTGCCCGTAGCCAATCTGGATAATGGAGGTGTGACTCTACAAGCCACATTTCAGTAACATCATTTTCAAATATGGGATCACAAAATGAAAAAATGTGTGTGCAAGAACATTTGTCATTGTCATGTTGCTACTTCACCACCTCTTCTTTTGGTGTAGGAATCCTGGAAAGGAGGACGACAACCAATCCGAGCAGAGACTGCAATACTCCATAGAGGATGGCGACCAATCGGACTATAGACAGCAAAACGCCACAGAGAATGACAGCCAATCGAAGTGCACGCAGCAAAGTGCCGAGTTGAGGACTGCTAGTGAGTTGGCAGAGGGGAAACCTCGGTCGGAAGTGGTTGGGTAGTCTGGACGCCCACAGCAATAAGTCTCACATGGTTCATACCCATAGGCTGTGTCCGAAATGGCTGCCTATTCCCTATTTAGCGCATTATATGGGCCGCACGCCATTTTGTAGGGGGGGTGAGAATTCTCCATATACCCTATGCAGTGCACTAAGTATCTCACAATGCACCGCAAAAAGTAGTGAGCATCGATGTACCTTAGACAAAGCAATATACGTATACAGCCACTGACTGTTGGCAAGCCTGACAAATGCGCTTGTTCTGGAATGTATTAATGACTGTATGGACTGTATTAATAATACATACAACATAGCTGAATTAGCTAGGTATCACGGACCAGAATCTCTGCTACACCTACTAGAGGTGCACCGTTCCGATCCTCCGATCGGGGGCCGGTCAGGCTTTCTTCCAAGGATCGGGACTCGTGATTTTGTCAGGATCGGTAAATGAGTCGGGGAGCGAAATTACTGTTTACTTTGACTATTATTGAAATTGACAATTGTGCCAAATAGTTTGGGTGCTACCAATTTTTGCAGGATCATAACTCTGTATCGGCACTCTGTACCGGGGATCGGGATCGGGAACGGGATCGGACGATCATTAAAATGGGATCGGATCGGGAGCAAAAAAACGTGATCGGTGCACCACTAACACCTACTATCATGAACCTCATGTCAAATATGTTCTCCTCTTCAACAGGCTACTGTGTTTAGCCATCGAAATGCTGCCAAGAATTGACTGTGGCACTTCCACTGGCTACTGCAGCTGTTAAACCAGCACTTGTACGACTGTAGTTAGTACCAACTAAATGGAACTGGCAATGCACCTTGCTATAATCTGTCATTTCAGGATTCTGCAGATGGCACCCCTTTCCCTTTGATATTTTCCTGCCTTATATGTGCCAACCACCCGGTGGTTCTGCCTGGATGTTCAAATGCACCATGAAAAATCGATAGGGATTCAAGATACGTTGTGGATGCAGTGAAGGCTGTTTGAGAACGTAAATAATTATTTGTGATAAGTGTCCTTTTAATGCGAGCTGTGAATGGAAGAATCATGAATCTTTTTAATGGAAGTACCCAAACCTGTACCTTTTTTGTTATTAATTTACTTTGGTGTGTAGAAACAATTTTGTACCGGGCTGTAATGTCATCAGAGTTGGGGAAAGTTACTTTTTACAAGTTTTTAGAACTTTTCTTAACGCTTACTAGCCTGGCGAGCCAGAATCAACGACTCGTTCACGCATCGCACGCAATTAAACGTCTAGCGATGTGTGGACGATGCGTTGGTTCTGGCTCGCCAGACTATACAGTTGCGTTTCTCATTATCGATTGTAATTTTGTATCACCACATTTGAAAAGTAATGTAATGGATCACGTCCAGTTGATTTTAGATTACTTTAGTCTACAACTTGAATCTGATCAACATATTAGTGAATGTGTTCCAGTTTTGATTTTGACTTTCTTGTAAAAAGGGTTTTGCTGCATGCACATTTACAATCACAGGTTACAATCATACTTATGATGACATTTTTTTCTCAAATTGGTAACCAGCCACGATTGTTGTAATCATGTAATCCCTTATTCTTGGCAAATATAACTTATCTAGATTACATATTTTAAAATGTAGTTGGAAGGGACTGCAGTTCTTTGACGCCACAAAGGAGTGAGTTGAGCGACCACAAAGGAGTGAGTTGAGCGACCCCTTTCTCGAGGTCAAAGTTTGAATTCTCTATTTTCCCTTTGAAATGTATGTAATGCATGCTATCAATGTTAACGTGAATCGTATGTAATACGTTTACCTTTTTTTTTTTTCCATAATTCCATTGAGTGTGTGTGAGTAGGAGCGTGAAAAAGTTCATGTGATTAAAACCTGAGGAGGTCACTCTCTATGAGAGCATGGCGATGGAATATGTGGGTTATCACTGGCCATATTCTGACGATATTAACCCTTAGGTGGTACGAGGACTCGTCGAGTCTGCATAAAATAAACAACTTTGTGATATCAAATTTCAGTGGAAATTTTTGCACACAGCCAAAATGCCGCTCAAATGAAATGTAACACGCACAAGGACCCAATGAGGCCTCGTAGCGCGAGCAAGTGATCATGCGACTGTTGAATGTGTGTCAACAGTGACATAACCACGTCTGGCGGTCGTCTATTTATTCACTCGGTTAAAGTGTCACTCGGTTAACCGATATGCTTTGAGGCGGTGGTGGGTCCCTAAATGTTTTAACCTGGTCGGTGCAATACAGCTCAGCGCTAAATTTAGTGAGCGAGAGGTCCCGTTTCCGTTCCAGGGCCCGTCATGCAGGAAAGTCAAGTATGCCATTTTTCAGCTTCTGTGCCAAAACCAGCTTATTGATGCAATCGTGGCACAAGACATGGAAAACTCTTTGGAATCCACAGTGGGTTATGGGATGAATATGGAAAAAAAAAACAACTCTCTGAAACCAAATACTGAATGCCTAAAAATGGTCTGGAGATTGCCCTCAAAGTAAAAATACACATCTTGCTAGGGTTTTCAGCTGGGCAATCTGAACATTAACAAATAGCAGTGCTAACAAGGGACATCTGGTTAAGTTCATTTTTGGTGCGTCAGCGCCGTTTTTCATCTATATTGGGTGGGATTGGTCAGAAACTAGGTTAAAGAGATTGGGGGTAGACATTGCAGACAAGCTAGCGATGGGAGAACTCACGGTACAGCAGTAGACACAGCGCCATTAACATGAACAGGGGCACGTTTGGAGCAGGGTCTCCACAGAAGCTTAACAAAGAAACAGTACTTTTTGTACCAGACTGGCAAAGCACTCGAGAGCATTTTTGCGAGGGCTGTGATCCGGATCATCTCTAAATCTAATTCATGTTTTCTTGGCTCCAATACCTACCTCTGGTAAAAACGTAATGGAAATCAGTCCAACATTGGAAAATGATTCAGGTGAATTCCACCAGGGTTGGAAAAAGCGTATTGTTAACATTTTGCATCCTGTCAAATAAACCCCCAGAGGAAATGAGATGCTGATTCAATATGGAAGTCTTTGGGCTATCATTAATCACCACCAGATCAAAATGTCACTGGTTCATGGGTCGTGAGAGGGCTGTGAACTATTCAACGTCCCAAGACAGCTTTAAAGTTCCAACGAAAAAACTGCAGCAGGGTCTGTCGACTCCAGAACAGTTTTATTTGTAAACCAATCTCAAAAGCAAAAAATGTTTTTCACACAACTCACAGGAAAATTACAAGACAAAGCAACTCTTTACCATCAATATTTATTTACATCTCTCTCCAGAAACCACACTCCAGTGTGCATTCACTCATAGAATCTATGTACAAACAGCATGGATAAAGGAATTGTGGGGCAAGTTTGTCATATCCTTGTGCAAATCAAATCTATATGTCTATTGGATTTTAAACCATCAATTCGAAAACATCAGTGTAAAATAGTTATGAAAAAGAGAAAAGCAAAAGCTATCTATTTAAAAAAAAATTAAAAACAAGAAAGGCCATCAAAATAACATCAGTTGGCTTTATCTAACAAAATGTATCTCGCAAGAAAACTATGCAGATGTTGGTTAGGCACAATACATTTGTGATTGAAACATTCCATTGCCTCACTTATAGGTTTTTCCATCAGTTGACGTCACTAAATGCTCCAGTGAGCAAACCTGTTAGGCCACTAGAGTTTGCCATCACATTCCAAGTTCCTTCTTAACTTCACTAGTTATTATGATGCACTCGGCAAATTGCATACACCAGAGCCACAGAAGCACAATTAAGAATGAATATGACAGCTAGCATGATAAAATCCCCTTGTACTGACAATGCCACCTGCCACAAGTGAGCACCAGCAATAATGGTGGCCATGTTCAGCAAATGCACAAAGTTGTCAAGTTTCATGTAAGGTTTGTAAAACAATTTAGCAACTCTGCATCCAAATCACTAAGTCACATTTCCAACTTGTTTGAACAATCTCAACAATACCAATATGACAACTCCCTGCATTTACTAAAAGCGATCTGAATTAAGCACTCGTGCCAATCGTAAGTATCAGACTATGGCCCAGAGCACGTCAGAGCACAAGTTTGGAAAAGTGGCCGACACAGTACTGAAGTTCAAATCCTAAACCTTCATATGCTGGCAGTTGTTGACGACGGCGCATCTATGAGCAATGGTATTAACAAGTATAGGTGCACCGATCCGATCCTCAGATCGGTGGCCGATCAGACTTTTTCCCAAGGATCGGGACTCGTGATTTTGTCCCGATCAGGATCGGTAAATGAGTCGGGGAGCCAAATGTTTGTTTGTTTACTTTGACTATTATTGAAATTGTGCCAAATAGTTTGGGCACTACCAACTTTTGCAGAATCAGAACACTATCGGTATCTGGACTCTGTGCCGGAGATCGGGATCGGCCGATCGTTAAAATCAAAGGATCGGATCGGGAGCAAAAAAAAGTGATTGGTGCACCCGTGCACCGCTATTAACAAGTATAGACCATGCATACCTACGTCGTATTCCATGGGCTTGCATTTAGTAACATCTAGCAATGGAAAACATATACTGGGCTTTTTTAATTGGCTGGTGATTAAAAGACTTGTGCTGGAAGTTTGAAGAAATGAAAAAAAAAAAGGGTAAAGGTCTCAAATGGGTTGGGAAGGGAAGTAGGAATGAATCTGATGCGAATTTGGCGGGCATCAGAAACCCTCCTATCTGGAAGATGGCTGTAGACGACTTGGAGCTGAAGGATGGTTGTGCGGCCCCACGGCGCACCAAGGAATTCAAAAATTAAAAAAATTTTAAAAATGAAAAAAAAACAAAAAACAAAATAAAACAGTCCTGCAGAGGAGGGGAAGGGTTTAAAAGAAAATGGCTGGATTGATGTGAATTAGAGCACTAAACCCTGGTCTTCCTGTGCTGTGCTTGTCCGTATATGGGGAGGGAGGGACGGGGGAGGACAGAAGGACGGGGGAGGGATGGAATTCAGAAGCCTGAAGGCGTCAGGATGTTCATGTCCCGGGGCCGGAGCTTGTGGGGACGTGGGGCTGGGCGCGCCTCCACGAACGCAGGGATGTCCTGCTTGGGGGGAGACAAGCTCAGCGCCTCGTCCAGTTTGACGTGCGCCGCCTTGATGCTGTCCACCGTGGCCGATTTCTGAAGGCCGAGGTACGACTGCAACGTAAAGCCTGCAGAGAGGAAGACAAGTGTTGGTGGTGAGGCCCGGTGAATAATATCGGCAGCGGTTTGTCCGCAAGTATGCAATTATGGCACATGAAGAGTAGACGTTCAATTCCATTGAATTTGTGTGCACTGGCCATAAGAGGACCAAAAAGACAACAGAACTCAAACTGACCAACGATCCACAGCAAAGTCGCGTTACGACTGTGCAATTTAGGAAACATGCGTTTTGTTGGATTTATTGGCCGGTTGCCATCATGGACTTTTTGATAAAATTGTCAATTCTCTGGGACTACTTTGTGTTGTGTTTTTGGAACACAGTGAGCCAGTGCATCGGCCATATGAGACGTCTACCTATATGGCCCTAAATATAAAACAGGATCAGAAGCAGAATTTTGCTTCTTGGGGCACCGCACCCATGAACAGACAACGGGTCGCTAGCATTACTTACCGGGGCCGGTGTCCGAGCCCGGGTCAGTGGGGGACTTTTGCACGACGGACCGCGAGCCAAAGAAGCTCCACTTCTCCGGGGCGCCGGACCCTGCTCCGCTCTCGTTGCCACCCATGTCTGCGCTGATGGGGCTGGTGGGACTGACGAGCTCTGGGGCTGTGAGACGGCTCTGTGATCCGAACCAGGCTCTGAAAAAAAATAATAAAAATGTGACTATCGGGGCGCGCGGTGGCCGAGCGTGTATAGAGCGCTTCTTCCAGACCATAGGTCGAGCAGTGCCGCAGATCCAAATCCCCTGTTCTGCAATGTCTTCATCCCAGTTTCTGATTTAATCATGTCACTATCTCTCTCAATAAAGAATGAAAAATGGCATTTGCGCCCCAAAAAAATAACAGTAAAAAAATAATAAAATGCGACTATCAACCTGGTACAGTAAGTGTACCAAAAGCTAAAAAAGGTAATTATCATTAAAGTTGACAAATCAAATACATTCCCATTTTTGATTCTTGTACCCACCTGCGGTGCGTCAACGGCGAACTGATGGGACTGGCGCAGGGCGTGACCGAGGGCGTGGCGGATGGCGTGGCGGAGGGGGTGGCGGAGGGAGTGGCGTAGGGGGTAGACTGAGCTGATGCCGAGGAGTCCTTGAATTTGTCCTCCCCGCTGGTCATTCTCAACTTCTGTGTGGGAAAGAGATGGACAGTCAGCCAGGAAATCGGCAATCACGGTCGCAGTTCCATCATGTCCCAAACATTGATTGTAGAGCTGCAACTGATTAATCGACGATAATCAATTATTGAATTAATCGGCAACTAATTTGATAATCGATTAATCGACAGTGATTAATCGTTTCCTTGTTTGATCCGTCCTCCTCTCATATGTGTTGAATATATGTTGTTGAACGTTTACAAAATAAACACTGTTTCAGGTTGATAATCCTTCTGATTTTGTGCACCGCAGTAGCCCAGTCTGTTAAAAATAAATGCACTATAAAGCACTCATATGCCATGATGGTGCGGATAATCGTGGGTTCGCTCCCCTCACCGCCAGAATGGGCCGCGAAAAATACATGAAAAATAATAGTTGAATGAAAAATGAAGCGATTAATCGATTAATCGTCAGTGAAAATGTCCGATTAATTGATTTGCAAAATAATCGTTAGTTGCAGCTCTAATTGATTGCGTTACAACTCAACAGGGCTTCGAGGCCGCATCACCCCCTTCTCCACAAAGCTAGAATCAGGTAAACAACCTCTAGAACGACATGAACTCCGACCTCAGCAGAATGACCAGAGACACTACAACACACGGTTGAGTGGTTTTCCAGTGAAATGTTGGAACACAGCATTCCACATTTACATCAACATATAAATGGGGTGGAGGAGGGGATTCAAGTATGACTGCACAGCAGACTTTCAACACTTCTGCACCCAAAACTATTTCTAAACCCCAGGCTGATTGGAGAAATTATTTTAAAGAAATTATTTTGAGGTTGATAATAGAGTTGTACTTTTTTCTGTTGTTGGCATTTTTGAATAAATGACCAGCAATCTTCAGTGTGCGTCATCCATGTTAGTGTTGTAGACACCAAAATGCGCCAATGCCCCGCAGCGAGCATGCAGCCTGTTTACATTTTCAGAGACCTTTTACACAGATACATGCACACCCACCCACAGCCCTTTAGCTCAGGCTTTACATGAGACAATCACTTCTGAAGATCTTCCGCTGCAAGTCAGTGACTGCCCTTTATCGTTATGTTCAATGTACAGTGAGCATCCCACTGACCAATGCATCGTCTTTCCACTTTCCTTCAGAAGTTCCTTTTAAGAGGAAACATGATGATGCAAATGCTTGTATGAAACTACCATGGAAAGTAGGGAGATAGCTTGAGAATGGGCCAAGGTACACTGGTCTGTACTCTACACGCAATTATTGTGCAGTAACTATCCTTTGATGCACGCCAGAAGGCAGTAGATATTAAATGATATTGTTGTTTAATTAGACCATTGCATTGGCATTGATATTCTGATAAATTGTTTTTAAGTTAAGGGAATGCCTGTATTTGTTTATGGAAATTAAATTAATACTGACAATAACAAATGCCATGTTAAGATAGCTTTGTCTTAGCCAGCGTTTCTTAATGTGTTGTAGAATAAATGGGTCAGGTGAATATTTTAAAGACTGGTAAGGAGCACGCCATTTTTTTCTGGCATTATAGAATATAAATG
>OMKY01169345.1:0-11811 GCA_900302395.1 Bregmaceros cantori
ACCCAACATTTAAATTAGGTTTAACAGTATTAGACACAACATTGTGTCTAATGAGCAGAGATGGCAAGTAACCAAGTACAAATACTTAAGTACTGTACTTAAGTAAAAATTTCAAGTATCTGTACTTTTAGATGTACTTTTTTCTGTGAGTACTTTTTACTTGTACTGAGTACATTTTTAATAAAAATATCTGTACTTCTACTCCTTACTTTTACCAAAACAGACTTGTTACTTTTTCTCTCTTTTAATAATAAATAAATAGTAAATAAGTGGATTTAATTTAGTCCCGAGATATAAGCTAAATTAGGCTAGGTTGTTGTAATTTATTCAAATAATAACATTGGCAAGCTAACATTGAGAAAAAAAATGCATTTTACATACAATTTTCTATTTAGTACTTTGTACTTTATACTTTCAAAAATACTTTTGAGTACATTTTAGAGCCTCTACTTTTTACTTTCAAAAATACTTTGAGTACATTTCTGAGCCTGTACTTTTAACTCTACTCAAGTAGATATTTGGATCAGTACTTTGTAGTCAGACTCGAGTTCTCTTTTCACAGATGTATTTTACATTTGTGAAATTTGGGTACTTTTGCCATCTCTGCTCCAGACCAAACGATCGTTCTAATCTAGTCTAGACGATTACTTTGTTCTGGCCTGCCAGGCTAACACCAACCAGGTATTTACAGCAGTCTAACCACGTATATTTGAGTGGCGCTCCAATGGAGCTTCTAAGAAGTGACAGGTCTCTGTGTATGTGACTGAGCTTTTTTTTGTTCGGTTCGCTCCTCAACCAACCATGATTCGTTTTCTTGTGGTGGACTACTATTCTGCCATTGATTTAGTAAGTTAGTCCAGGCCCTTTTTGCTAGAATGCAACGACATCAAACAGGGTATTTGAAACCACTGCAAAGTTTTACAACTTTTTTTTTTCACCCACTTGTTAGCAAATCATACTGATGCTTTTTATTTACTTCATTTTTCGTGTTCATTTTTTGTTTTGTTTATTTTTGTGTCGCCTGGCATTATTGATTTTATATTTTATTATAGTCCACAATCAGTACAAGTCTTATTTGTTCATGCAATATTGTTTTCTTTTCTTTTTTATTTTTACTTGTTTCACTGGCGGTCTTCCATTTTCCTTCCTAGCATTTTGTTCACTTCAAATGATGTCTAGCCAACTGCTGTGTAAGTGTAAGCCATTCCAAATGTGGGGCATGGGGATGGGAGGGGGGGCATATATACCCCCCTGTCTTGATTAGTTATCTTCTGCTGCAGTTTTACAATCAAGGTGGTTGCTGTCACGGTAACAACACAAGATTGCCAGTGTAACTCAATTTGATATTATTTTGTTTTTATTATACTGCATTGCTTCGTTATGTGAATGTCACAACAATCAAATTCCAATTTTCTTGTCAAGCACTCTGAACAGTGGGAGTGACTGAATAAATGTTTATAGTTGTCTGTGTCCGTGCCAATGAACTTATTGAAAAGAGTCTTGGCTTAAAGTAACATTCACTATGTTTGTACCTTCCTACAGCATAAGAGAATAAGCACTTTCCCTGCAGAGGTTATATTTTCTGAATTATATTCTCATACAATTTGAAATACAAACTACAGAATTTAAAAATGAACGTCATTTTAGGTTAAAAAAAATTAAAATGTAAAATTTACGATAGCTTCTCGTCATCAATTTGTGCACATTAATTCAGTAAATACATTCATTACTTTGAACACTGAACACCCTTTGCTTCACAGATATTGCATCCGCATTGTCTGGTGTGGACCGTGGACGCACACGGGCTTCGAATTCAGATCAGAAACTTAAAAAGCTGTGCAGACGTGGGTTTATCCTGCGACTTTAGGCGGCGGTAGTCGTCGAACTGCACGCCAGTGACGCCACTAGTCTCGGAAGAATGCGCACTGTGTCAAAGAGTATAGATGTGTGAAGAGTCGACATCTATCAGAAACTCCCTAGTGTAGCCGCCATCCGGGGAAAAGGGCGCTGTCGTGAACGCCACTCGAATTACATAAAGATGTATTGTTGTGGTCTTGATTTCCCCATAAAATGCTAAGGAATAAAATCATCAAGCTGTAGGAAACTATTCATTTGCTGCCATTCATACCAAATCATGCATTTTATGTCGTGCAGTGTGTCGTGAATTTTAGCAGTACATCACCGTCATTTGTTTTTTCCGAATGAAATCGGTGAAATGAGGCAGTGCTGGTTGCCCGGTAAGTTTTAAAATTAATTTCAGAACATTGCACTCTTTGAAATAGTATTTGGGATACTTTCTCCGTGACGTCCTTCGGTTGTGTAACTCATAATGGAATGTGGGCGGCATGCTCACCCCAGTTGCTCAACGGTGACACCTAGTGGCTGTATCCATAATACAGGCCACTGTCAAACTCTACACAGTGGAGCTTACAGTAGCGGACGGTGACGTCCGACAAACAAGTTCCCTGGTCTCGAGCGCATATGCAGGCGTGTGCCTGCTGCTCCAACATCGCATCTGCCGTAGCCTGTGATGCTAACAGACGTGTGAAGACACACTACTGCCCGGTATGTAAACCGATCGCTACAGTACTTTCGATGTGTGCATATAAAACGTGGAAAAGTAAAACATGAAACGTAGACACGTGTCATGTTGAATGATACGGCATTAGGGTATATTCAAGATGTTGATGTTTCTCGATTATGGGGGCACTAGTCGACAGGGTGTTTTACTAAAGAAAGGATTCGACATTTTTGTGTCTTCATCTTTTAGCCAACGTTGTCCATCGTTGTATACTACATGGCTCGGAGACTGTATTGTTCCTTTTTGATGACAATAATCTGTGTGTGTGTGTGTGTGTGTGTGTGTGTGTTTGTGTGTGTGCGTTTGGTGTTATATCTGGGCTTTGTTAGTTGGTGAAAGTGTTTAAGTTGACGTGCTCCTATTACTGATCCCGGATGTTGACATCCTGGGTGAAGCCACGCCCCCCCAGCCCCTGAGTGAGTGGCCCGTTTTTCAGGTGGAACCGAAGCACCTGGGACGATGAACAATGAATATTCACCCATTATCCCCACACAATTATAAGCAAAAATGAAATCCTCTCCAGTTGCTCTAAAAAAATATCTGTATAGTTAGTTATCTTTAATTAGCTATCCCATTAGTAGATTTTAAAAATAACATGATGGAATACAGTTGCTTTATCTGATCAACATATTATTGAAAGTGTTGTATTCTTGATTTTCATTTTTTTCAAGTCAAGGTGGATTCAGGGTCTAGAAATATGGACAGTCTGTCACCTTAAGTTGTATGTGGTCAGTTCAGGTCAATAGGGATTCTAGTTCTACTGCCTGTGGAACGACGGACATATACCATGGACATAGGCATTTCTTTTTCAATTAGGCACAAATTTGAAAAACATACACAAAAAAATAATATTAACTGATGTAAAGTAAAAAAAACAAAAAAAACGTATTTCTCGTTATCTCTTTTGAATAATAAACACATCAATCAGAAACTGGTTTTACTGTGGAGTCCACAGTAAAACCAGTTTCTGATCGATGTGTTTATTATTCAAAAGAGATAACAAGAAATAGTTTTTTTTTTCTCTCAGAACAGTAGTCTTGACACTCCACAGTGTGGAGTGTTAAGACTACTGTGCTGAGAGCATTGTTAGTGGCAGTGCGGTATTGTTTATTGCGAGTCTTTGATCTCGATATTAAAGCAATGGTATAGGAGTTTGTTATTTTTGTTTTATGTCTGTTTCAAGAATGAGGGTGTCTGTTAAATAAATAATAAAGATTTTACATAAATATACACAGGCAAATCTCTGTCATACTACCAAACCTTTCCCATACGTTCTGTGTGTCTTGCTGGACACCTGTTAGCCTTGGAAGACAATAAACAGACAATTCGCTGTATTCTCATCCTGGCCCCCACCACAAAGGGTAACAAAACTTCTCTCTCTCGCTCTCACCTAGCTCAATCATACGTTGCAATTCTGTGATTGGTCGAAATAACTCTACTGTAATGTGATTGGATAGAACAATGTTCCATTGTTGTGATTGGGTGTAAAGCTTCTGTATAACTGATGTCAAGACTGAATAAACCTGTCTCCTCCTCTCGTCTCTCCACTTGTCTTACACAGCCAGCTAGCTTAGATGAGCCAATGTAACTGGGATACAGGCTTATCTTATCTATCAGTGGCTGTGTCCGAAATCGCTCCCTATCCCCTACTCCCTACCCCCCATATAGTGCACTCACTTATAGTCCACTCAACAGCAACTGCAGAGATTTCGGACACTAGAGTCGGCGCCGTCGAAAATGATTATAAAATATAATTACAAAAAATATAATTATAAAATTCAAAAATCATCACAAAGTCAAAAGCACTTACATTTATACCTATTTGCAAAGGTTGGTCGCTATTTACTCCCGCTGCGCCGTTTTTGTGAAGTTTAGATTATTTTTAAAACGTCTCGCAATGCATTGTGGGTTATATTGCTCCGTCTAGGGTACATCCCATGCTCACTACATTTCGCGATGCATTGTGGGATACTTTCAGTACACTATCTAGGGTACATGGAGAATTCGGACACCCCTACAAAATGGCGTGCACCCCATATAGTGCACTATATGGGGGTTAGGGAGCGATTTCGGACACAGCCAGTGTCTGTATTTTACCTAGTGCCCCGAAATGACTAGAGCCGTCCCTGGCCATGGACTAGAACAAATGGTTTTAATTGATGATTGCCTTGATTCCTGCATCTACAATATGTGTCTGTGAAGCAGAAATGGATGCCGATATGGGCAGCGTGTTTCTCCATGGCGTAGAAGGGGAAGATGAGAAGGTGGTGGTGAACACTGGCATGTCGACGTGGGCCTTGGACCCGGACCTCACCGGCTGCTGCAACATGACGTCCATCAACCATGGAAAAGCCCTGCAGGACTGGCTGGGAGACCCCAGCTGTACCGGACAGGTGAGCTGGTTGATGGTCAGCCTTTAACTGATCAATTTGCACCAGGAGACACAACCTTTTGTTCTCAGCTTTACTCAGCATTGGCTGGAAAAGCCTGAGGATAGAGGGGGAGACATGCTGCAAAGCTGACGTTGAGGGAAAACAAACTCACGGCTTTCTCTGTATTCAAAGTCAAAGTCAAGTCAAAGTGTACTTTATTGTCCCCAGGGGGAAATTTGTCTTGGGCTTCACCCACTGCATTTTATACAGTACACAGTACGACACATACATTCAAGCAACATAAAAACAGAGAACATAGAATTGTACACTGCAGTGTAAGAGTATGACGTCTAGCTGTCATTTAGCAGTCTTATGGCAGTTGGGACAAAGGAATTCCTATATTTCACCAGTCTGCAGCTTAGTGTCCTAAAACGTCGGCCTGAGGGAAGCAGGGTGAACTCATGGTGGAGAAGATGAGTTGTATCCTCCAGTATCTTTGGTGCCTCCCTGAGCACTGACCTTCCATCCATTTGCGCTCTGTAGTGCGCTGTCTTAACAGCCTGAGTTACTGCAGTGCACTGATAGCCTGGCGAGCCAGCCAACCAACGATGCATGCGATTAGAATGATCGTTGGGTCTGGTAAAACCAGGGTCGAAAAACATGTTAAAAAAAAAAAACAAACACTCGATTGTTTAATTGTCAATCAAATCGGGTTATCCAATTGCAGGGCAGTATGTGAGACAAGCGAGTAGAGGTGTGACAACATGTGGGCAACATGTGCCTGATTTGCCCAGACCTAGTTTACCATCTAGCGTCGTGGGATTAGTTGGACGATTCGTTGGTTCTGGCTCGCCAGCCTAGTGCACTGACTCATACATTTCTCCCGAAATACAGTTATCATAGGCTTAAAAAGTACACAATCTATTAACTGTAGGTTTGGTACCTTTTTTTTTTTTAGAAATTTCATTCAGCCTTGTGTCTTAAATTTAGAAATGCATTTTTAATATTTAAATTTAAGTTATAAATATGGTAGGCCATACTATAAATAATTACTTGTGTGATATAATTCTTCATATGATGCAAGAAATGACTCGATGACTGGACCAATGACCGGATACAAAGTTTGGACTTTTGTAATTGCAATACACAAAAAGGCCACAAGATGGAAACAGGCCAACAGGCAAATGTCTGGTGTGCAGTACTATCAATCAGGGCTTTGAAGCGGTTCAAGGAACGGAAACGAAAACCGGGAACTTTTAGTATTTTCCAGGGAACAGAAACGATAGCGTAAACGTTATTATTTTTTATGTTCCGGAACAGGAACACTTATTTTAAAATACTGGTAACCGGTTAATACCGTTTTTATTTTGTTCCTCAAAGGTGTGCACTTGAGGATAACTTCAGAAATAAAACAAGATTATTTTAAATCTATGATTCGCAGTGAAGTAGGAATCGCTGCGGGACTCTCTGCAGCGCGTTGTTGTGGGTTCGCCGCCCCACGGCACGAGACATCTAAAGCGCTACCAGCGGGCCTCTGTAGCATGTCGCTTTGGGTTCGCCGCAACAAATATTACATAGCATTAAACAGCTGACAGGAACGATATTAACCGTTCCGGGAACAATATCTTTTTGTTCTAACCGGTTCAGGAACGTCAATTTATTGGTGGAACGCGTAACCAGAAACGTTATAATTCTGTTTCTGTTCGGAACGAAACGCTTGGGAAAAAATATTGGTTCAAAGCCCTGCTATCAATCCAGCGGTGCCTGAAAGGTGCTTTGGTCTGTCTGCGTGACTTTCTGCCCATTTTCCCACCAGCTCTGTGACAGTGACTCAGAGGTCGACGTGCTCCATGCCATCGACCCCAACATGGTGTTCCCCAGCAGCGGGGCGTCCCTCGAAGAGCCCCAGTCAGACAGGCCTGCCTCGGACAGCGACGATGACAGCGACAGCACCGAGGAGCCGCCCGTTCCCACGGCAACCAGACCCGCTCCGGCTGCCTTGTACCAGGTGTTGTACGACGTGGGTGGGCTCGGGGCTCAACCCACCACCACGGAGGTCATCTCCATCGAGTTGGGTGAGTCTGTTGGGTTTTTAGCTGCTGTACAGGACAGTTCACATAATTTGACGTGCACCAAGATTTAATCATCATCATTACTCATCCATCATGCGATGGATGACAGGACACCGCCTTCTAGACCACATTGAAATAAAAGAACTCCACAGATTAACCTCACTCATACCAATAAGGCAATAATCAAAAGCAGAACCCTTAAACTCTACGGACACATCAAACGATCCCAAACAGGACTGACAAAACTCTGCCTCGAAGGACTAGTGGCCGGCAAGAGAAGCAGAGGAAGACAACCCAAAAGATGGCGCGACAACGTCTACAAATGGTCAGGACTTGACCTACCAACCCTCAACAGAATGACACTGGACCGAAAACTCTGGAGAAGGCTGACCCATGTTGGTGCACATTCTGCGACAAGCGGAGAAAGTGAACTATGATGAAGTTTAATTAAGCCCTTAAAGGTTATAAATAAACAAGAATCAAATAAAAGAGATTAAATTAAAATGTACTTTCCTGGACATTAGTTGAATATATTCAGACCCTTAAAAGTTTATCCCTGACATTGTGAATAATTTAGTTAAGCCCCACTCACCAATTTCATAAAGGACCGACAATAGGTCTCCTCACGGGCAGCCAGGTAAAATCTAGCAATTCTGCTACGCCTGTTTTTTACAACCATATTTTCGTGTCTCACCAATGAATTATACATTTAATTATTAAAAGAATTAATTTATTTATTCATGTTGAGGTTTTTCATTAGCTATCTGCGTGAGATTGCAACTGTCTGTACAATGTGGATTTTGGCCATATGGTCGTTTAACTTCAGATTATTGAAGAACAGGAAGGTTTTTGCTGAAAATGATAAAAAAAATGTGTTTTTCTCTTCAGATGATTGGAGCTCTCGGATGCTGTTCTCCGACAGCTGTGTGGTCAGTGAGCTTCCCATCATGCCTTCAATGCAGCTGCCCGCTGATCACGCTTCAGTCTCAACCGTCGACAGCCCTGCTCACACTGCGACCACTTCCTTCCACTCCCGGGTAACTAGTTGTACACAGTGATGAGAGTTATGGACTAAAATCCATATTGCCCAGTTACATTGTCTAGCTCAGGACTCTAATCAACAGCTGATCATGAATTTACATGAAGTCATTTGCATTTATTACGATGCTAGCAATAAATTGACTGTGGCTGTGTGTGCAGGCACGTGTGTGACCCAATACCATGCTTGGGAAAAATACAGAATATACTCAATATGGCTATATATTCCTTTTCTTTCACTGCTATATTATCCACCTCTAGCGCATGCACACACACACACGTTTGTTCATGTTCTGTGGTGTCTTGTTCTGTGTAGGGATGGTCCAAGTATCAAAAATGGTATGGGGTGAACAGTGTTATGTGTGAATCAATAAGTAATCTGTAGGGTTCTCGAATCGCCACCTCTGAAGAAGGGTGAGGAATGTTGCTTAACTTTGCCATTAGCGCATTACTTTATCAAGTTTTTTTAAATGTATTCATTTATTTTCTTTGCCGCAGTTCAAATGTTAATGGTCCCATGCCTTGTTTTGTGTTCAACTTCTCCCTGTCGTGCAACCTGCTCTCTCTGTGCTGTCTTCTTGCATCTCTTTGGTGGGTTGATATTTCTCTGTTGTGTGCTCCATCAGATGTCCCCAGACCTGCAGCTGACAGAGGAGGAACAGAAGCTGTTGAACCAGGAAGGAGTCTCTCTTCCAAACAACATGCCCCTCACTAAGGTAGCATTGTGTGGGAGTGTTATTGTATTTTAAGATTTCCCCTGGGATGCCCAGCAAAAGCGACAAGCTTCGTGACTAGAGCCAGAGAGAGATAAAGAAACTCAAAGCCCCACCGATGTAAGGGCTCTGGTTCTAAATCCCCGCGTCCGCCACGGCTGTTAGCACCCCAAGGTGAAAAGTGTCGTAGGGGGGCCCCAAAAGTTCAGTTAAAGACAAGCCCTATGACATCACAAACCTCCATGATAACAGCTCTGCGACATCTTCAACCTCTATGACACTCACACCATATTTCCATCAGTTTTTGCATCAATTTGGAGTCCAAAATCCGAGGCCTAAAATCAATGTGTTCGCATCGTCAGTGGATAGGTTGGCAGCTTGGCGCCATCTTATACACAGTGTGGGAGAGAAGATATTATGAGGATTTTCAACATTCTAAAAATATGCCTCTCGAAGGCTTTGGCCAGAAGTACATGTGTTCTGTAGGACCTCTGTGATAGTCCATGTACTTGAAAGAGTTGTAGATATTTATTTTTTATATATGTAGAGACCCCATTGTTATGATTTGATGATCTTTATTTTGGACTTGATTTACAAACAATTGATTACAACCCTCAACATTCTGTTGAGGGTTGGCAGGTCAAGTCCTGACCATTCGTAGGTCTTGTCTTCTTCTGCTTCTCTTGCCGACTACCAATCCTTCCAGGCATTCCCAGTTATTATTTAACCATGTGTATTAAAAAAAGTCCAAAAAGGAGTAGGAAGAAGCAAAGTGCTGAGGAGCGTTTAGATATAAATTGTTGTTTTTCTTCACAGACAGAGGAACGCATCCTCAAAAAAGTCCGCAGAAAGATCCGGAACAAGCAGTCGGCACAGGACAGCAGGCGACGCAGGAAGGAATATATAGATGGACTGGAGGGCCGGTAGGATTTTTTTTTTTTTTTCAAATGAATTTCAATGTTGTAGTTTAAAGTAAAAACATTGATTTTTGATTAATCCATTACACATGTGTGTGTTCAGGGCAGCATCGTGTTCAGCCCAGAACAAGGAGCTCCAGAGAACAGTGGAACAGTTGGAGAAACACAACAGGTCACTCATATAATTAGTATTTTAATGCTTGATCGTAGTTTGTAAACAAATGTAATTTGTTTACAAATGTAATTTGTTTACAAACCACTATCAATCATTTTCAGCTTTGATCTTAATTTGCATCATTCCAATTGCTCCTGCTAAGTCAAATAATTTAACAACATTGCAACATCCTGCTCTATCGATTTGTAAGGTGATTCTGTCTTCTATCTAATTACCTCCAACAAGGAGTTGTTTTCTTTTTTTTCGGTGGTGCTTGTTTGTCTGTGAACAAATTCACTGAAAAGGTTATTGACATATTTTCATTACATTTGCTACATCTGTTGTAACAATCTTGTTGTTGTTCATGGAGTGACAATGATTTATGGTAATGTATGCTGTCCTTTTTCACATAAATGAATTCATTCATTCATTTAACCATGATTGGCAGTAATCAAGGATTGAAGAAGCATGGATGTTTGTCATGTGGTGTCTGTGTGTTGTTCCAGATCTCTGTTGGCTCAGCTCCAGCGAATCCAGTCTCTCATCAAACAAACCGCCAGCAAAGGGGCTCAGACCAGCACCTGTATCATGGTAATAACAACAATATATATTTTAATAACTAAATATACCCTTTAAAGGGCGCAGGGATGCAGTCGGCTAGATCGCTGCATCCAGCCCCATACATAGTCTTGTGTCTGGGGCTTAGTTCACAGCACACGCAGTGCCGTGCGATTCCCTTCCCCTCGTGGTGATATACTGCAGGCCCGCTCGTCCCCGCTCTCTCTCATCCCCCTTTGTGCGTACACCGAAGAATAACAACAACAAAAAAAAGGAAATATTTTCCTGATAATACAATATTATATTACAAATTAATTAATTATACAAATTAAGACTACATATGAGAAGGTGCTACAGGATTACAGAATAATATTATACAGAATCTGCAGTTACTGTTTTTTTTTTTTTTTACTTGGAGCCTGGTGAAACGGACAATTTTCATTTTCCAAATTCCATTTTAATTTCAATTATTCTCTCTCTGTGTGTAGATCATTCTGCTGTCTCTCGGTCTCATTATCTTGCCCAGCTTGAGTCCATTCAGGCAAGTGACCGTCTCGCAAGACGACTACCACCCCACAGGAGGTATGTTCAACATTTCCCTCCCCTTTGGAAGATTCAACAAAATCTGCCACCTTTCTTTGTTATTGCCTTTACATTTCCTGGGAATTAATGTAGTTCATATTTACCATATATCTAGATCACATTTGGACCAATTAAAGGTACTTTATTAACTCACAGATATATGCATGTACAGTGAAATGTGTCCCCCGCATTCCTGAGCCAGTGCCTTGGATCCTGACTCCATCAGGTTAGCTAGAACCTACTTTTGGTGTTGGGGTAAACTGGAGTTCCCATAGGAAACCCACGCAGACACAAGGAGAATATGTAAATTCCATCACAGAAACTGGGTGCTGTTGGCGGATTGGTTAAAGACACTGTACCTAAAAATAACTTTAAAACACAGAAAGGACCTGGGCAGACTGGGTGCTAACCACTGCATGACTGTGTTGGCCTGCATAAACACCAATGCACGGCTTTACACATCACTGGTCTGGTGACTTTTTGTCATCACTCCTCATTCTTACACCAAGTGACATAGGCTGTGTCCGAAATCGCTCCCTAACCCCCATATAGGGCACTATATGGGGTGCACGCCATTTTGTAGGGGTGTCCGAATTCTCCATGTACCCTAGATAGTGCACTGAAAGTATCCCACAATGCACCGCGAAATGTAGTGAGCATCGGATGTACCCTAGACGGAGCAATATAACCCATAATGCATTGCGAGACGTTTTAAAAATGACCTAAACTTTTAAAAAATGCCGCGGCGGGAGTAAATAGCGACCGACCACGGCAAATAGTTATAAATGTAAGTACTTTTGACTTTTTGTGATGATTTTTGAATT
>OMKY01169354.1:0-20267 GCA_900302395.1 Bregmaceros cantori
GTATATATATATACATGTATGTATATATATATATATACATATATATATATGTATATATACATATATATATATATATATATATATATATATATATATATATATATATATATATATATATATATATATATATATATATATATATATATATATATATATATATATATATATATATATATATATATATATATATAATCACCCAAAAGCATTTACTCCATTGTTTATGGTGCACATCTAATAAAACCTAAATTATGCTGTTGGAAGACTTCAGCGGTTCAATATCTCATGTCATCTTTTTGTAAAATAATGAATTGAACCACAAAATAACATAGTAGCAGCATTTGGAATACTGTGAAAAACTGCATACTATATCTTTAAATTGGTGAACAAATGTGTATCTCAAATTCACTTAAACCATCTAGCTGACGGCTAGCTGCATTGGGCTTATAAGATGCTTTACTCCCCTCTTGTGGCAGGAGAACGTACTGCAGCAGATCGCAGGTTTAAACGGAAATAGACCTCGGCCGCTCAGCGGACCCCCAAACAGTGGTCCGGGGACCCCTGGAGATCCACGGACCCCCGGTTGGGAATAGCTGGCTTATACAACAGGAAAGATTGATGAACATGGGGGTTCCGCTGGCGCGTGCAGTGTTTTGTAATGCTCCCGGATAACATAATATTTTAAAATTATTCAGCAGCAGTGTGGGGACAGCAATCACAGCAGACTGGCTCGGGAGGAAGGCCGGTGAACTGCTGCTTATTCACTGGGATGAACTGGGCTGTTTAATGCTATGTAATAGTTGATGCGGCGAACCCAAAGCGACTCGCTACAGAGGCCCGCTGGTAGCGTTCTACAGTTGGGGTATCATTGCGTGTCGGGGCGAACCCACAACAACACGCTGCAGAGAGTCCCGCAACGATTCCTACTTCACTGCTGCATCGTAGATTTTATAAATACTCTTGTTTTATTTCTGAAGTTATCCCCAAGTGCACTCCTTTGAGGAACGAAATAAAACCGGTATTAACCGGTTACCATTATTTTTAAATAAGTGTTCCTGTTCCGGAGCATAAAAAATGATAATGTTTCCGGTTTCGTTTCTGTTCCTTGGAAAATAATAAAAGTTCCTGGTTTTCGTTTTCGTTCCTTGAACCGGTTCAAAGCCCTGATAAATATATCGGTCAAACCGACATCAACATCCTAAATAAGGGGTGCCTTGTATTAAATACTTCCTTTCATTTGTCAAAATGGTTCAGAAGAGAGATTTGACAAACTCTGGATGAACAGACAGCGAGAGTGCAGCTTGAAAGGAACAATTGTTAACTATTTGCCAACGCTTCAACATATCAACTTTGATTGTTCCATGGCCGTGGGATTTTGAGCTGTCGTCCAAACTTGCAAATTTGGGCACCACGGAACGTCATACATTTCACTGAACACACAAACTCTCAGGCCGAGTTTCCTTTTTACAAATAATATTGTAGTGAATGCACGCGCGGTGCATTCTGGGCCGCCACCGTTGACGGTCCCCCACCTGCCTACACGAGTCCGAACGAACCTCGGCAATGGCTGAGTTCAGCTATTGCCGATGTAAGTTCCTCTATTCCCAGCTCCTCCACGAGGGGACAGCCTTTCGTTACATTGGTGTCAGGAAGTGGTTGACGGACCGCACGCGGTGGGGATGGCCGCGGGGCCGCTTGATCAGGCGAAAGGCGCCGTGGAGTTGGAGCGGCTCTCGGGACGAGAGCCATGTCGGGAGGGGGCAGTGTAGTGAATGCACGCGCGGTGCATTCTGGGCCGGCACCGTTGGCGGCCCTCCACGCCTCCTTAAATAGAGTCCGAACGAACCTTGGCAATGGCCGAGTTCAGCAGTTGCCGATGTAAGTTATTCTATTCCCAGCTCCTCCACGAGGGGACAGCCTTTCGTTACAATACAAACTCTTCATCAGCATCATAGCAGGCAGAGTTTCCTTTTTACAAATAATATACATCATCTATGCAGAGATAAATATATTTAATAATAGTATGTAAGTATTGCAGATAAGACTACTGGCAGTATGTAATATAACATAATATAACATTTAATAATTTTAGCCAACAGCTCAAGCTCGAGATGAGAAGATATTGTAATGATGGGGTGACCCCATGGGGGAAATACGGAATACAGCTGTGGATGGAGTCAACAAGAGGCTAAGATCAGCCATTTGCCAAGCGTCATCCAGATCGTATTTGAACAGGCGTGTCGGTAATAACCAAGGCACTAAGGGTACCAGCCCACAATGCCCTGCGGCAGGCACCACTCACTGCAATATAATCACTAGTAATAACAAACATGTCGACATAGTTGAATAACGGATGTGATAATAACGGATGTGATAATAACGGATGTGATAACGCTACTCGGCTGTTAGCCTTATTGGCTGTTAACCTAGAAGAGAACATTCCAGACCTTACCTCACTGGCTGTAGTGGAGTCCATGGGAAATGAACGGAATCATTGTGAAGCTGTAGAACGTTTTGGAGAACAAAATGTGACCGAGTGGGAAAAACAGCTCTACTGGACGCGGTAGGGAAGACACATTAGTAGCGTCCTGACGCACTGCTAAGCGCGCAACAAACGCATGGACGCTGTAGGGAAGACATATATTAGTAGCGTCCTGACGCACTGCCCAGCGCGCAACAAACGCATGGACGCTGTAGGGAAGACATATATTAGTAGCGTCCTGACGCACTGCCCAGCGCGCAACAAACGCATGGACGCTGTAGGGAAGACACATTAGTGGCGTCACTGACGCTCTGCCCAGCGTATGGACGCATTTAGCACAAACGCACAGAAATGATCGCTCTCAAGACGTAGCAAGCTACAATGACAGCAGAATAAACTTAGTACGAAAAGTTACATTTTCTTCGATAAAATGGAACAAGGTAACTCCATGAAAATATTCTTATTCAGGAATGTCGGGAGTTTATTCTCTCTCTACACATTAACTGTAATTCTGTACAGCTACATTTCAAAGAACGAATTTGAATGTAGATTATTATTTGCCATGAATAGAGGAGTATGCGCCTTTGTGGAAAATAAGGTTGTTTGAATATTACATTTGATTACATTGTTACTTTGAATACACAATGGCATCCATAAAGGATTGATTTAAAGGAACGTAATTCTCTATATGTGGCAAATGTAAATGACGAATGTAGAGGATGTTGCATGTACAGCTGAATGTACAGCTAAGTACAGCCAGAGTCCGAACATTGAGGGAAATCTAATCACATGATTTCATGAACTAACATTCATTATTATTTTTCTAAGATTGTATTTTATTGTATTACAGATTACTTTTTTATTTCTCATCAAACGTTGTTGTAAAAGTGTTAGTAGGTTATCTACCCTTCTAAAATAGGTATTTATTTATATGCAAAATATCATATTTTTTTCCGATTCCCTACAAACTGTGTCACCTTAACTTTAAGGGTTGATGATAATAATAATGATAATAATAATAAGTTGTATTGATTTATCTATTATAAACTAACGCGTCAGATTACAAAATTGCTGAAAAATCATCTGTTACTGTAATGTCCGTTATTAACAGATTACACCCAACTCTGGTCAGCAGTAGGCTGAGTGTAGCTAGACTCCCTTTTCTGGAAGTCGCTGGCTTTTTTTATTATTTTGGAGACGTTCTCGGACCAGGAGATTACAGCGGTGAGGACAACACCCGTCCCCCTCTCCACACACCCACATTGATGTCCAGGGGAGCGAGGTCTGTGTTGTCCCGAAGTTGACAATCATCTCTTGTTGTTGCTGCCAGCTTCTGGATTTCCTCTCTGCAGGCTCCCCCGTCCCCCATCGATAAGACCAACCACAGTGGTGCTTTTTATTACTTTATTTCCTGACAAGTTCCACTGTGCTAAGCTACCACCGAATGTGGCCACGCCTCCCTGCCATGGGCATACATGACGCTTGATAACGGTTGTAAAATTATGACCCGCCTCACACAATTAACACAAGCCATACCCATCAATATACATCAAAACATCAATTCGGTCCAATGTTTAATTTGGTTAAAACAGCTCAAATTGGGACATTTGTAATGGAAATCAAATTTGCTTTTGGAGTTAAACTCACTCAAGAGTAGGTGGCTTATTGTCTATTCTTTTTTACAGGCTGTGACACATAGGCTGAAATAAGCCATCTCTAGTGATCAGGGACGAAAAGTGCAACTTTTCCAAATGCAATGGGCTCCAATTTCTGCCGAATCTCGTTTTGAGGAACTAAGTAGCTTTCCCAGTTAGCAGGTTATTGGTTACAAGAGGAGGTTCAGCTATTGTGTCATTGTCTACAGTAGGGTTGTAGTATGTGTGGTCGTGATCCAGGCAGTGTAGTCCATCTGAAGTTGTCAGCAGAAGTCCATTCAAGGTCGTCGTTTGGCTAAAGCTGTGAGACAACATGTGCTGCGTGAGGTGCATCTTGTTGCTGAAGAAAGCTTTACATTCGAGGCAGGGGAAAAGTTTCTCTCCTGTATGGGTTTTCACATGTTTGCTAAGTGTACCATTTAATCTGAAGCTTTTTCCACACACTGGGCATCTATGTGGTTTCTCACCTGTATGGATTCTCATATGTTTTCCCAGGTCTCCTTTTGCACGGAAGCAGGATCCACAAACACTGCAGGAGTAAGGTTTGTCCCCTGTGTGTGTCATCTTGTGTCTGATAAGAGCTCCAATTTGTCTGAAGCTGGTACCACACAACTGGCACAAACAGGGTTTCTCTCCTGTATGGATCCTCATGTGCACTTGTCGGCTTCTTTGGTGTCTAAACTTCATTCCACATTCAGTGCAAGAATAGGGTTTCTGTCCTGTGTGGATTAAAAAGTGTGTGGTAAGACATTTCTTTTCGGAAAAGCGGGCACTACACATTGTACAGGAGTATGGTTTCTCCTCTTCATAAGGTCTCTCTCCATGTTTCTTCAGATGTAGTTCAAGGCTTGTTTTGCGTTTGAAGGTGGCTTCACATTCAGTGCAGGAGAAAAACTTTGGTGAATGGACCCTCTTGTGTCTGTTAAGGGTTTCACTGCATTTAAAGCTGGTTCCACACTCAACGCAAGAATAGGGTTTTTCAGATGAATGAGTCCTCTTGTGCTTATTCAGGGCTGACCTTTGGCGAAAACAAATTCCACACAAAGGACAAGGATAGGGTTTCTCCCCTGTATGAATGGACATGTGTTCATTAAGTGACGTCTTTGTTCTGAAGTTGTTTCCACATTCATTGCAGGAAAATGGTTTCACTCCTGTATGGATCAGCGCATGTGTTGCAAGTGCTGACCTTGAGGTGAATTTGGCGCCACACTCAGTGCAATGATAGAGCTCCTCACCAGTATGAAGCCGCATGTGTCTTACAAGTGTATCTCTTTGGTTGAATCTGCTGCCACACTCTATGCAAGCATAAGGTCTCTCACCAGTATGGACCCTTGTGTGGGTAGTCAGACGTACCTGGGACCCAAACCTTTTTCCACATACAATGCACAAGTAAGGTTTCTCACCTGAATGGATCCGCAAGTGTGACATGAGATTTGACTTGTTGCTGAAACTCATTTCGCACTCTGTACAGGAATACGGTTTCTCTCCTGTATGGATCCGGGAGTGTGACATGAGACTTTGTTTAGTGCTGAAACTCATTTTGCACTCTGTACAGGGAAACGGTTTCTCACCTGTATGGATTCGCATGTGCGCAACAAGGCTACCTTTTTGGCTGAACCCTGTTCCACACTCACTGCAGGAGAAGGGTTTCTCACCGGTATGTGTCCTCATGTGTACTATAAGCTTGCTCTTCGCGTTGAAGCTTTTCCCACATATCATGCATAGATTTCTCAGTGTTTCAAAGTTGTTTAAGAAGGAAGTGGATGTGCTGGGTCCAGCGTCACCGTACAGCGGAGGGTTAGAGTGTGGCCGTGGTGACTCCTCTTCTTTGGGCTCCTGTTTGATCACCGTCAGGTCCAGCTTCCAGGGGGGATCTATGGCAGGACACGTGGTCTGACTGGCTGAGTGTAGCACGTCTTCAGGCTCCAGTTTGCAGTGTTCCGTCTTACAGTCGTCCTTGCAGCCAGGAGGTCCTTGCTGTTCTGGCTCCCGACTGGCCTGGTCCTGGTGTTGGAGTTGTCCCGGTTCCATACTCGCTTGCTGGGGTGACAGCAGTCCAAAGACCGGTATGGATGGATCCCTTTCAAGTCTAAAGGGAATATTAAAAAGCACATTTCAACAAATTCAACAACTCCAAAAGCATTGTTTGGATTAGATTCCCTGTTTTTTGTTCCAATGGGTTTTAATTAAATCTATTAACACTGTATTTTGTGTAGTTAAATAATCAGCACATTATTAAGATGTTTTGCGAATCTTCTCACAGCCTTTGTCGTATAAAACATGATCGTCACATCGTTTTGCCTGCCTTTTCATCAAGATTCAAATAATTTAATGTCTTAACATTTTTAATTATTTCCATTCAGAATGGGTCTATATGTTTGAATTTATGAGTTGAACAGGTACAGTGTATAAGTAGTAAGAAAACCTAAAATATTAATATTGCAATTTTCTTCTCTTTTGTGTTATAGGGGTAGGTTATTTGTAAGGTATAAGGGTATTTCAACCAGGTCCCATCTTCCCATCATCTCTGGTGATTATTTTGCTGATTTTGGGGACCAACCAAACGGCAAAAAAGGATTTCCCAGTGCATTCTGTTCGGTACGAGCAGTGATGGCAAAAGTACCCAGATTTCTTACCTGAGTAAGAGTAAAATACATTAGTAAAAAAACAACTCGAGTAAGACTACAAAGTACTGATCCAAATATCTTCTCGAGTAGAGTTAAAAGTACAGACTGAGAAATGTACTCAAAAAGTATTTTTGAAAGTAAAAAGTATAGGCTCTAAAATGTACTCAAAAGTATTTTTGAAGGTATAAAGTACAAAGTACTACAAAAATTGTATTTTCAATGCTTGTTTACCAATGTTATTGTTTGAATAATGACTAACAACCTAGCCTAATTTAGCTTATATGTTGGGACTAAATGAAAACCACTTATTTTCTTAATAACTGGGACAGTACTCGGTGCCTCAGCGCCCCCCAGTGACGGATATTATAGACGTTATCCTACCCTGTCAATGCACACACAAAAAAAGGAACGAGCCTTGGTAAAAGTAAGGAGTAGAAGTACAGATATTTTTGTTAGAAATGTACTCACTACAAGTAAAAAGTAATCACAGAAAACAGTACTTCTAAAAGTACAAATACTTGAACATCTTACTTAAGTACAGTACTTAAGTATTTGTACTTCGTTACTTCTCTGGGTACGAGTACCGAAATGCTATCATGATAGTTGCTCTGTGCGTGTGTATTATGGATATCATTTTCGATCATTTTTCTGGGGAAAGTCTTTGGAATGATCAACATACTTATTTTGTCAGTATGGTATCACAGTCATATCTGGTGGTGGCCTGAATAACCTCCACAGTCCAGCTTTGGCGACAGCTCTCGGATGCGATAATAACAGATGTGAAAATAATAAGTGATAATAACGGATGTGATAATAACGGACGTGATAAGGCTTCTCATCCGACCAACACGTCTCCTCTGCCGGACCCAAACAGCGCTAGGTCGGCTCTTAGCCTTATTAGCTGTTAGTCTAGAAGAGAACATTCCAGAGCTTACCTCACTGGCTGTAGTGGAGTCCACGGGAAATGAACGGAATCATTGTGGAGCTGTAGAACGTTTTGGAGAACAAAATGTGACCGAGTGGGAAAACCGTGGAACACAAACAGCTCTGCAAGCGCTGGACGCTGTAGGGAAGACACATTAGTAGCGTCCTGACGCACTGACCAGCGCGCAACTAACGCATGGACGCATTTAGCGCAACTACAGAGATGACCACCAGAGAGAAGAAAATTTTAATATTCATATTTTAGGGGTTCTTACTACGCATACTCTGTACCTGTTCAACTCATAAATCCAAGCCTACATACCCACCCTGAACTGAAAGAATTAAATAATTTCAACACCTTAAATTATTTGAATATTATATGATGATGTAACTTGGCGTAATTACTTACTTTTTAAAATATGGTAATCTGATCAGGGATTGCATTTCAAGGAGTAACGTGTACGGGATTAAACAGTAACCCATTCCTGTCTGCCCAAAAGACCAATATTTTCATGGGGAAATTACATTTTCTTAATTAGTTAGTAGATAATAAGTGCAAATATTTAGTTCATGAGGAAATGTCATTGCTATTCAATTTTAGTACTTTGACATTATACGTTGGCAAATTAACTTTTAGCATGCTATAATTCTGTTTTGTTATATCCTTCACTTTTTCAAAAATTTGAATCCTTTTTGAAGTGTCCTTGTTCATTTAATTTGGTATCGATCCTAGCTTCCCAGTTCCTTCGTTATGTAAATAACAATAATTAACTAATGAAAATATGCAACTATTAATGCAAATTAATTATTGTTGTTGATGCTTCACTGCCAAATAAATGCTTTACAGTACAAATCATATTTTGATGGATTTGTATACATCTTTGTACAATGGAAGATGTCAAAAATGAACCTTTTTAACAGAACATAGTAATACTGTCCATATAAACAATGATCATTTTATATAAATTAAATTGTAAATTTAGTGTGGCTTCGTGGAAAATGGTACTTGTTAGCAGGTAAATGGTAAATAACACATAAAATGACGTACATCGCGCCGCATAATTCCACGTCTTTGGATGTATTTTTAGTTGCTGCTGATCGCTTTGTAATGAAGTATCAAAACTAGCACCTCGCTGCCGTCGCACTTCTCACGCTGGTGCTCATTGGTGATACGGGCGAGCGGTGAGAGAGCAAAGAGAAGTCGTCAGTACCGGCCGCCCACTACAGCACGCAGGGAGTGAGGTGCGTGGTGAGATGGTTAGAGGCGCAGGCATCCTCTAACCGCTCCATGCCATAGATTCTATGTTCAGCGCTTTTTCAGGGGAAACGGGTGGTCGTACGCCTTGCCCGTCTCCTCATTGGCCCAATCATGAGTGTCCTCCACGTCATGTTATGTTTTATTTTTATTTCGTAAAAAAATAAAAACCCACAAAAAAAAACACCGCAGGCCATCATGCCACTCGGCTGATCAGACCATCGGGCAAATGCCCGAAGTGCCTTCCTAACAGTCCAGCGGTGGCTACACATACATACAGCACAATACAGATCATCCAGGAGCAGCTCCCAGGGGCCGACTTAAGGGGCCCTGACACTTGCACGATTTTGTGGCACGCAATCCACGCGTTTCTCTCGTGACTTTTCGTGTTATTTTGCGGCACGAACCAGGAGGTTCCGACACAGTTTACACCAGAGAGTTGACCAAGTCCCTCTTTCAAGTCTCAAGTCCTTCTTGGGCAAGTCAAGTCCCAAGTCAACTCCAAATCAAGTCATTAGCATGCTGTCATTTTAGCTCCAGAATCTGATTTTAATAAAGTAGCAAAAAATCAAATGATGCTATTATAAAAGCCAAACTATTGCTTGCTTTTGACTTTATTAAAATCAGATTCTGGAGCTAAAATGACAGCATGTTAATGATGACCTGACTTGGAGTTGACTTGGGACTTGACTTGACTTGCCCAAGAAGGACTTGAGACTTGAGACCTGAAAGAGGGACTTGGTCAGATCTCTGGTTTACGCCGTCTTCACACAGACTTCACAGTTAGCGCCAGGTGAACAAATGCGTGACGACCCGTATCGGAATTAACACGAGCAGGCACGCCGAGCACGCTCATAGTGCGCGCATCATTTCTGACCGGCTCGCACAGGTACCAGACGTTGTGCAGCTCAGACGCCGTCACGGCGGCTTGGCACATGGACACGGAATATAAAGAGGCAATGGGACATCAACACTTGACTGGTGGAGACGGGGGTGGGGGGGCTGTCAGCGGTATCGGACACTGACTCAGAGCGTGAGCACTCCCGTGATGCACACATGTAGGGCGAGTGAGCGAAGCGGGTTTATGTGATTGCCTGCTCAAAACTCATTTTGACGACATTTTGACGACGGCATTTTTAAATGCTGTCGTATTTGCTAGCTCTATAAAGATACATATTTCGCCATAGCTCACTCCTTGCTCGGTCAAAATTGCTGTAAATATTCCCTCACGTAAATCGAGTCACCACCACAGGCAAGCCTGTATAAACAAGTGTCCGCGCAGCGTGGAGTATTACGCGTGGCTGTGATGGCACAGCCGGTGCTTGGAAATGCTTAAAACAAGCGCAGTTGCCAGCACTAAATTGTGATTCAATCCACAAAACTGCCGTTGAATCTCCAGTCATTCTTTCTACTTTTAGCCTGTTGTTTTTCAGATTTCGGGAAATCTAGAGGCACGTGGGGACTGTCATTGCACACTCACAACCATGCACATGCATGCCTGCTATTCCACTAATATGAATAAAAGTGAATATAGTAGACCACGATTTACGTAGCCCGATGAGCCGTGAGCACCTGGAATGCAATTATAGTTGCAATGTGTATTTTATTATGTACCCGCTTTATTATTAATGTGCCATAACACCATGCATTGCACTGCAGCACTGCTTGCGAATGGGTGCGCATCCTCCCGCATTGTGCTGACGACTTCATGAAACGTCAACAGCAAGCTTGCGTGAAGGTGATTTTAAGTCGTAACCAAAACTTCGAACATTACAAAATGTTCTTCCCGACATGGCACGCAGCCACGAGGGGCTACGCACACCTCTCGCCAGCGTTCGTGTAGCTTGTGCATTGGCACGAGCCGAGCCGTGGCAATGCGTGAAAATCGTGCCAGTGTCAGCGCCCCTTTCGTCTGTCGACACGACCAACACCCCCAATAATTCTCTATATTAACTGAACTTGGACGGGTACCTTGTAGGACTTTTAGACCTGATATCAAGCTGTCTCAATACACAAACATTCAGTATCTTCATAGCATTTAAGGCAATTCAAACAGTCGGAGTCCAAATCATTTTACCAAGATGAGGAAACTGTTCAAGAGGTAGTGAATCATTCTTAAAAACACAAAAAGTCAACAACTAAAAAGCAGAAATAGGCAGTAATGTATTCAAATTCCAATGTGAAGGATACCTAACTCTCTTCCCTGTAAACTGTTGATTGCCTGACTCTGATTGAACGACTATCTCACAGCTTGGTCAACCAATAATGTAACCAATACTGTACTCTCATTGGATAGAAACAGGTTCCTGTATTGTGATTGGATGAGTGATTTTATGGTTTCTGTATAACTGCTTTCCGTGCTTCTGAAATTAATTTTCAGAGTGATTTGGACATACCTACAAACTGAGTGTGTCTTGTGTCTCTCCACCCGCTTCAGACAAAATGCTAGTAAGGCTGCAACGATTAGTCGACGTCATCGACGAACATCAACGAGCAAAAGCGCCGGCGATGAATGTAATAATCGTTGTCGCGACGATTATTAATCGATGAGTTAAATCTTGGTTTTTGCGTCCCGCTCTATCTTTCTCTTTCTCTCCCTCCGCCTCGCTGTGCCACCACACGCACGCGCAGGGAGCCGTGTGCATTTCCAGGTATGGATGTTTGATGTGCCTTGCGTGTCCGATTAGCTCTGGCGGACTATCATTGAGCGTAGCGTGTGGCACATGAAATTTTTTGCGCATACACTATATATTAAACATTTCTTACAGTTTATGGTTTTACGTAACAGTTGACAACTCAAATGAAACGTATAGTTTTTGTGTAAACTATTCATATTCAATCATGTTTATTCATATTATATCACCCCGAGCAAATGGAATAATAGTTATTATTATGATTACTCTTAAATAACAATCATGCTGTGGAAGCTATTCAAATTTTGGGATCATGTTCCTGTATTCAATACACTTGTGTACAATAGGTTTACCCCGTTTTCATTACGTCTAAACACGCACACGAATCCCGCGGAGCTTATCTGGCAGATCAGCGCGTAACACCCTTCACACTTCCACCCATCAGATAAACAATCCAACCGTGTAGTTCAGCGCGGACTTAATTCTAACTGAACTACATCCAAAACGCGCTCGGATTACATTTTACACTTTTTAAATGTGCCTTTGGTGATTTGCAGGTAAGTATAAAGTACACAAACAGACTAATTAAATATGGTTTGTCTGTGAATGGTGTTATGTGTGTGAGAGAACGCCAGCAGACCATCCCGCGGCACACAGAAAATCACCCGCGATGTACATCGATCGGGTGGATATGAAATGTAACATTCACTGCAACTTTGCATGTCCCCAAAGTTGACAATGTTGAATGTGTTGTGGGTTGAGATATAGCGGCTCTCTGTAGATGTCCACAGAAAGTGGCTTCAAACTAGTAAACTTCCGAGTTGGGTGTACGAGCTAACGCAAGCATTCCATCGGCCCATCTTGTCGTAAAATCATGCGACCAATTGATCAGAGGCAGGACCGCATTAACGCAGAAGCGCCAACTTGGAAAAAACATGACGAATAACGCTGAATAATAGAGCTTATCTTTTCTAATATTGCTGTAAATAATTATATTCTGGGAGTGGGGAATCAGTAAAAAAATTGTAATCTTAATTCTCCGGCTTTAAAGTAAATTTGACAGTCATTAAAAACATGACTATTAAAACTTCTTACATGTCTTATATGTAGATACCCAACCTATGCTATTAATCCTGTTCAATAGTTGTTTAAAAATGTTGGATTTTTGCTCAAAATGTATTTACATGCGTTTCCAGAGTCAGCACTTCCTGACATAAGCGACTTCTAGTGGTCGAGGCAAAAAGCAACTTTAACAAATACCATGGGCTAATTTCTCTCTCGTTTTGAGGAACTAAGTTAGCAGGTTACAAGAGGGGGTTCAGCCATTGTGTCATTGTAAAGGTGCTAAAGTTTACAAGAGGGGGTTCAGCTATTGTGTCATTGTCTACAGTAGGGTTGCAGTATGTGTGGTCGTGATCCAGGCAGTGTTGTAAATCTGAAGTTGTAAGCAGGGGTCCATTCAAGGTCATCGTTTGGCTAAGGCTGTGAGACAACATGTGATGCGTGAGGTGCATCTCATTGCTGAAGAAAGCTTTACATTCCAGGCAGGGGAAGAGTTTCACTCCTGTATGGGTTTTCACATGTCTGGTAAGGTGCTCCTTTTCTCTGAAGCTTTTCCTACACACAGTGCATTGATGTGGTTTCTCTCCTGTATGGATTCTCATATGTTTGGCCAAGTGCTCCTTTTCTCTGAAGCTATTTCCACACAAAGTGCAACAATGTGGTTTCTCACCTGTATGGGTTTTCATATGTTTGGCAAGTTGCCCCTTTTCTCTGAAGCCATTTCCACACAAAGTGCATCGATGTGGTTTCTCGCCTGTATGGGTTTTCATATGTGTGGCAAGTGTAGCATTTAATCTGAATCTATTTCCACACAAAGTGCATTGATGCGGTTTCTCGCCTGTATGGATTTTCATATGTTTGGTAAGTTGCCCCTTTTCTCTGAAGCTATTTCCGCACAAGGTGCATTGATGTGGTCTCTCCCCTGTATGGATTCTCATGTGTTTTCCAAGGTCTCCTTTTGCACGGAAGCAAGATCCACAAACACTGCAGGAGTATGGTCTTTCCCCTGTGTGTGTCCTTCTATGTACGATAAGAGCTCCAATTTGTCTGAAGCTGGTACCACACATCTGGCATAAATACGGTTTCTCTCCTGTATGGATCCTCATGTGGCCATTTAGGCTTTCTTGGTGCCTAAATCTCATTCCACATTCAGTGCAAGAATAGGGTTTCTGTCCGGTGTGGATTAAAACATGTCTGGCAAGATATGCTTTCTGGGAAAAGCGAGCACTACACACTGTACAAGAGTATGGTTTCTCCTCTACAGAATATGTCTCCCCTTCATGTTTCCTCAGATGTAGTTGAAGGCTCGTTTTGCGTTTGAAGGTGGCTTCACATTCAGTGCAGGCGAAAAACTTTGGAGAATGGACCCTCTTGTGTCTGGTAAGGGTTTCGATGTGTTTGAAGCTGGTTCCACACTCAACACAAGTATAGGGTTTTGCTAATGAATGAGTCTTCTTGTGCCTGTTCAAGGCCGTCCTTTGGCGAAAACAAATTCCACACACAGGACAAGGAAAAGGTTTCTCCCCTGTATGAATGGACATGTGGTCATTAAGTGACCTCTTGGTTCTGAAGTTGTTTCCACATTCATTGCAGGAAAATGGTTTCACTCCTGTATGGATCAGTTCATGTGTTGCGAGTGATGACTTTGTGGTGAAGTTGCCTCCACATTCAGTGCAGTGATACGGCTTTTCACCAGTATGAACCTGCATGTGTTTCACAAGTGTGTGTTTTTGGTTGAAGCTTGTACCACACTCTGGGCAAGCATAAGGTTTCTCACCAGTATGAGTTCTCATGTGTGCGGTCAGGCGTCCATGGGACCCAAACCTGTTTCTACACACAATGCATGAGTAGGGTTTCTCTCCTGTATGGATCCGTGAGTGCGACATGAGACTTGACTTGTTGCTGAAAGTCTTTCCACACTCTGTACAGGCAAACGGTTTCTCACCTGTATGGATTCGCATGTGTGTGACAAGGCTACCTTTTTGGCTGAACCTGGTTCCACACTCGCTGCAGGAGTAGGGTTTTTCACCGGTATGTGTCCTCATGTGTAGTTTAAGATTGTTCTTTGCGTTGAAGCTTTTCCCACATACCGTGCAGCAGAAACGCTTACCCAGAGTTCCATTCTCCTGGTGGCCGTCCACATTTCTCAGTGTTCCAAAGTTGTTTAAAAAGGAAGTGGATGTGCTGGGTCCAGGGTCTGGATGGTTGGGGTCAGTGTGGTTTGTAGAATTTGAGTTCAGCGGAGGGTTAGAGTGTGGCCGTGGTGACTCCTCTTCTTTGGGCTCCTGTTTGATCACCGTCAGGTCCAGCTTCCAGGGGGGATCTATGGCAGGACACGTGGTCTGACTGGCTGAGTGTAGCACGTCTTCAGGCTCCAGTTTGCAGTGTTTCTTCTTACAGTCGTCCTTACAGCCAGGAGGCCCTTGCTGTTCTGGCCCCAGACTGTCCTGGTCCTGGTGTTGGAGTTGTCCCGGTTCCATATTCACTTGCTGGGGTGACTGCAGTCCAAAGACAGGTATGGATGGGTCCCCCTCAGGTCTAGTGGGAATATAAAAGAAATTGATTTGAAATCAAAATCAGATTATTTTGTTCAGAGGATTTTTGAAAAAGTGAAATCATCAAATCAGATTTCCTTTTTGACATTGATAATAATGATTTTGCTGGTCTGTTTTCAACTCATATGGGTGAATAAAATGTACATACATTCATAATTGTATTATTCCTAAGCCAAAGGGTTAGGTGTCTCTAATTAATTCCAAAAATTGACATGATTTGCAAATTTCTAGTTTTGATTTGTCCTTTTTCCCCATGAAATCAGAAACAAAAATCGAAAATCGAGATTTCAAAGACACGACCAGAGTTTTCTTTGGCTAATTTGGGAGCTTTATGTGACCACAGTTTTAGAGATCTGCTTTTGATTATCACAGTTTTGAGTAACGTCAGTCTACAAAGATCTTTCAATTCTTTGTGATCTGAGAGGCTCTGATTTGTCATCCATCACATACCGTGGATTGGGAATGTCTCAATTGTGTCCTAAAAGAAGTGGAGAGCAAACATAGGAATGCAAAGACAAAAAAGAGGAGGCCACTTCCAAATGTACCCAGGCTGGTTGTATAGGGTTCATCTTCACACCTGGCGTGAAGTCTAACCAATGTAGAATTTTAATTATGTTACTTGCCCAGTAGTATGAACAAAATTGGGAAAGCCGAACCCACCTAGGTTCCGTGGAAGCTGCAAAGAATCCCTGCCAATGTGGGGAGATTTTTTTTTCCAAAGGAAAGAGCTAATCAGACTGTTAAGAGAATATCGATGAGGAGGTGAGTAAGGAGATGAAGAAATTTAGGAAGGATTGTCATTTTTATCAAGTTAATTCATCCAACCAGAGATAATGGAAGGGAAAGCCACCTATCAAACTCATTTTTACATTTGTCAACTAGTGGAGTAAAATTCTTCACAAATTTCTTGGTATGAAAATTCCAAGGTAAGAAAAGACCTGTGAGGAATATATGAATGGGAAAAGTGAGCTCAGGATATCATCAGCTAGGTGGTTAATAAGCATTATTTCACTTTTGCCAAGGTTAAGCGTTTAGCCAGAGAGGGCGGCATTTTTTTTCTGAATGTTCAAAGTTGCGGGTATGTAGCAAAAGATCATCCACCTACAAGGAAAGTTTATGAGTTTTCCCCCATTCGAGTAATACCTTTACATTGGGCCTCTTGTCTAAGCCATATCACAAGTGGTTCAATCGCAATCAAGAGATTAATTTGATCCAACCAATGAATCCTTTAGGGAAGCCAAACCCATTCTATTCTGTCAAATTCCTTTTCTGCATCAAGAGAAACTATCAATTCAGGAACAGCGGTGTTAGGCGTCGTTACAATGTTCAGAAGTCTTCAAGTATTAGAGAATGAGTGTCTTCCATGCATAAAACCTGTCTGGGCAGGTAAATAAGGTCTGAAACCACTGTTTGGAGTTGCATAGCTGAGACTTTGGCAAGGATTTTGAGATCGATATCAAGCAGATATATTGGTCTATGCCTACCACATTGAGTTGGATCCTTATTACATTTTAAGATAAGCGAAATAGTAAGGAGTATGGAAGGTGGCCGTTGTTTAGCGATTGATTGTACATATCAGTAAGGGCCTGAACGCATTTTGGGGAAGATATTTATAAAATTCTACTGGCTATCCATCCAGCCCAGGATTTTTGTTACATGACAGTAATTTAATAGCCGATATTGTTTCTGCGACATTTATTGGAGACGCCAGATGCTCAAGGAATTCTGCAACCACTTGAGGAAAATGAAGATGGTCAAGGGGATCTTCGCCATCCCATAAAGAAGGTAAATTATCAGATTCATACAAGTCTGCATAAGAATATTTGGAAGTTGAATTAATGTCCCACAGGGAGGAAGTGAACCGGGGGAAAGGCGAATATTAGAAATCCATCCAGACGCTGTGGCTGCTCTGGCTTCTACGCTAGTAGTTTGCTTGCTTTATCATCGCATTCAAAAAAGCGTTGTCTGGTCATAAGCAAATTTTTTTCAGCTTTGGATGCTGAGATTAGATCAAATTTAGCCCGCACGTCCAGTTGTTCCACGCGGTCGCTGGTCGTGTTAGCAAACATCTCCAGTGAATCAACCCTGCCATTAATTTAAATCTCCTCGTAGTCTGTCAATTTTAACTGTCGCGTCTGTTCCTTCATCTGCTCGGAGGGGCGTTCCGTCATAGTGGCCTCGATCCACACAGAATGGTGTGTGGAATGTCCACTATCACTCATGTTCGTGTGGGGATACAAAAAAAGGGTTAAAATTGTCCATTCGAATTGAGGAATCGGGAGCACTGCCAAACGTGACAGACTGCATGGCAAGCGGAACCGGAAGTCATTGATATGATTTCCATATCACCCAGCCCTAACATGCAGCAAAGTAAATAAAACTTTGTCCTGCTGGTGGCACTAAATGGTTTGAGTTGGGGTCCTGTTTTTTTGTGTGAAGCGACAATGGATAAACAGGTGGTATGAAAATTTGCAAAACATTTGACTGAACAGATATACAAGCTTTTTATCAGCATCACTGCAAGCAGAGTGAAAAATGATTTATACGCGTCATTTCCAGGGGTGTGGTGATTTGAAAATTTCCCACTGTGATGATCATGCCCCGTGGATTTTAGCGCGGATTGTTGTCACAATTTCTAAAAAATACGTATGATGTCCAATTGTAGCGGAAAAAAAGATCACGTTTGATGATCAAAACGAAAATCGGCACACTCCTAGGCCATAGACAAAATACTTTCCACAGAACAAATGATTGAGAAATCAAAATCAAGTTCAATTAGGATTGAGCGATCACGTGACTTGTGTTCGAGTCCGCTTCCAAAACCATCACATTGGTTGCGGAGGAGCTCATTATACGTACTAGGAGCGGCCTCGAATGTCAACAGCCGCTCCCAGTTCGCATGTCGACCGGTGCGGCTGCAAGCACCTGCACGTTCCATTAAGCTACAATTTGGAGCCACGAGATAATGCGGCCACCCTATTGGCCCTTACTCGGTCACGTGGTTCTACACACAGCGTTGTGAGGCATCTCGGACGCACCAACTCGGTGTGAAGGAAACGCAACATTGAACTACTACTACTAGATACTAGACACTCATTTGACAAATATTTTAGGTAACTTGGAATGGAACCTGAATGGAAATGTAGCGAACACACTCTCGTCCCGTCTGGGAATGCAGTCGATGGTCCTATCATCCAGAAGCAGCCAAGCAAGACGGCGTCTTTTCATCTCATCGGATTGCGGTAACTTCCATTTGGGGAAACGAAAGAACTGTAACTTGCGGGATGCACCATGATGCTCCACAGCCTTTAACGCAACGATTCCCAGGCATGCCGGCTTTTGGCAGCGCTTGCGCACAGTGCGTGTGCAGGAATGTAAACAATGGCCCGTGTATCCACGCAACTCGGGCAGATTTTTTGGACGCGTGAGACGTCACGATCTCGTTCCCAATAACCCCAATTTGACACAATTGGCAGCTTAAAACTCAACTGCCTCTGGAATTAACTAAAATAAAACTAAACAAGACACATTTACCTGCTAATCCCAATAAGGGACAAATAACAAATCTAAATCTTAAAAAGCAATAAAACAACAGCACAGGCTCTTAGCGTTTTCATAGTCATAATGATGGTCGTATCAAAAACAAAGTGTAGAGTGGTTATTGAGTGTGTCGAGTGTGAACGAGGTCTAACAGTGTGTGCAGTCATAGACGGTGCACGGAATTCTCTGAATGATGGCAGTTTCACCACTCACAACTTTGGATCAAACTGTTCAACCTATTTAAAAGTAATTTTACTCAGAGGAATGCCCATCCGTCTGTCAATTAAAATTATTAATACTAAAATAAGTATTGTAGTGAATGCACGCGCGGTGCATTCTGGACCACCACCGTTGGCAGTCCTCCACCTGCCTACACGCCTCCTTAAATAGAGTCCGAACGAACCTTGGCAATGGCTGAGTTCAGCTATTGCCGATGTAAGTTCCTCTATTCCCAGCTCCTCCACGAGGCGGTACTCGTTCATTACACTGGTGTCAGAAGTGGGATCGGACCGCAGGCGGGGTGCCTGCGGAGCCGCCTCTTCACGAGGGCGCCGTGGAGTTGGAGCGGCCACCGCCCCGCGGTGGCCATGTCGGGGGGGAGGCAGTGTAGTGAATGCACGCGCGGTGCATTCTGGGCCGCCACCGTTGGCGGTCCTCCACCTGCCTACACGCCTCCTTAAATAGAGTCTGAACGAACCTTGGCAATGGCTGAGTTCAGCTATTGCCGATGTAAGTTCCTCTATTCCCAGCTCCTCCACAAGGCGGTACTCGGTCATTACAGTATTGTAATGAGATGCACCAGTGCGGTGCATGCTGGTCTGACACCGTTGGTGTCTCAGCATGTACCAGCGCAGCCCTTAAATAGAGTCCGAACGAACCTTGGCAATAATTGCCGATGTGAGTTCCTCTATTCCCAGCTCCTCCACGACGGGACAGCCTTTCGTTACAGTATGTACGACTCGTCTCTGAATAACACATTGCGTCCTGGAAATTAGCCTTCGCCAATTAAAAAACATGGCTGACGCAGTGTCGTCCCCCAACTTACACACAGTTGGTACAAGTTTAAAAAGATTTAACGGTTTTCCTGGACATTCATCCCCCGCCCCTGCAGCAGTTAGCCACAACACGGTCGCACCGATGCAGCTCCTACGTTACAACACGGAAGCTAAAGTGGTCAACAGTATGATTAAAACTGCCATTATGTGAGGGATGTGATAATAACGGATGTGATAAGGCTTCTCATCCGACCAACACGTCTCCTCTGCCGGACCCAAACAGCGCTAGGTCGGCTGTTAGCCTTATTAGCCGTTAGTCTAGAAGAGAACATTCCAGACCTTACCTCACTGGCTGTAGTGGAGTCCACGGGAAATGAACGGAATCATTGTGGAGCTGTAGAACGTTTTGGAGAACAAAATGTGACCGAGTGGGAAAACCGTGGAACACAAACAGCTCTGCAAGCGCTGGACGCTGTAGGGAAGACACATTAGTAGCGTCCTGACGCACTGACCAGCGCGCAACTAACGCATGGACGCTGTAG
>OMKY01169365.1:0-14581 GCA_900302395.1 Bregmaceros cantori
ATATATATATATATCAGGGCTTCGAACCGGTTCAAGGAACGAAAGCGAAAATTGAAAACGACATCCAGGGAATTTTATGGAATTTTATGAGGAGCGGAAACAGAAACGAAAAAAGAATTCTTCAACTGTTCCGGAACAGAAACGGAACATTATGAAATACACAAAACTGGTTAAAAACATTTTTTTTCTCTTCTCTATATATTTGAACATTTTCTATGTCTGGGAGACTATTTCCGTTTGTGCAATTTCACTGTTAGTCACCAAGCCCCACGCATCTGGGCTCCATCTTGTGGACAGATGAGGAAGCGAATCTAATGGCGTTTTAAACCCGCTTTCACGTTAATACAGTTGCACTGAAATTTGAAAATCCACCAAATATATATCTGTATTAACTATATCTGAATATAACATTGCACAATATAAGAAACTTTAATAATGAACAAAATTTTTGCGTTCTGAACCGGTTCAGGACCAATATTTTGGTGGCGAAACAGTTCCAAGAATGAAAACGTTAAACATAGACCTGTCTGAACCGCTCAGAACGGAACTTTTTAAAAAATAATTTTGTTTTCAAGCCCTGGTGACATTCCAATTGTCACCTGACGGCTACATCTAACAACGGCAGCTGCACTGAATGTGTTGATTAGTGATGATTGAAATCCTCTGGGCCACTGACCTATTTCCATCAATGCTCGCTGTGATTTTGTCTCTGGGTTTCTATTATAGCTCCGCATTGTCCTGTCCCATGAACCTCTTTAACTCTCTCTCTCCTGTCTGGAGGACTCAGCAAGAGCCAGGCCCGGAATGTTGATGTGAAATGTCTTAGATCCATATACAGTTACTGTTTACAATCTCAAAATGGATCCCTTCGAGGATGTTAAAGGATCTTGTCAAGACACAGTGTATTTTTCCAGTATTACACAACAATGACCAACTTGGCCAAGAGTAAAATACTTTATATATAATCAATTTCTGTGCCTGCAGTTGAAAGAACCACCCCGAAAGAAACAGATATGGTTTGTTTCACTTCAATTGTTGTATTTATTCATGGGTTTCAGCTGCAAGCCCCTCTGTTAGCGAAAAAAAACAAACAAACAAACAAATATTTTCTATAAAATACATATACTTAACAATTGTGCATTTAATTTGTGCATGGGGTGTGTCCTTGGGCAAGACACTGAACAACAAATCTCTCCCAATGGATGGTGGTTGAGCACCTGCCATGGCACCATTAGTGTGTGAATGTGCACATAGTTTCCAACCTGGGATTACTAGGAACACAGTAAAGTTGGCAGTGTCAAACCAACACTTAAAGAGTCAAATTTAACATTTGGTGTTAAATTAACTCTTTCCATAGTGTTTAACTCCTCTTAAAATTAACTTGAAATTGAGTAAAAAATTAACACTGGATAACACTGTAGAGCACTTCCGGCACGTCTGTGAAGAGACGGGCGTCTGCATCTGAGCGGACGAAGGCCGCGAGGGCCTGCGACACGGCGAGTCGGCAGCACCGCTGCACCCCAAACCCCTGACGTCTGAGCCGAACCTTGGTCCACGCCAAGGGTCGGGTGCCGCATGAGTCATGATGCAATGAAAATGGTGGCCTTTAAAGTTTGAGAGAGGACGAGAGGGCTTTGTCGAGTCTAATTGACACAGCACCTTGTAACTCTGCAAATTAACACCAACATGTTATGTGTAAATATTCAACTCCCCCGTTGTTGTAATAACTCTGAAAGAGTCAATGGACTTTGACACTGCATATTTAACACTGCAAAATTCACTGTAGTATTCAAAATAGAAATAAAAAAATCAACACTCAAATATTTGTTGCAGTCCAGACCAGAGAGAGAAAGAGAGAGTGCACTCCATGCATTTGATGGCTTCTTATCGCTTTAGGGATTCATGTTGAGGACAGCCCTGAAGAGAGGCAGTGCGGAGACGGAACGTCGTTCCCCGAGTCCCCTGACATGAAACACGTGGGTATCCCTTTCAGCGCTAACTGCAAACCACCATTGCACCAGGTGGTCCATCTTGCCATGTACAATCAGAGTTGATGCATGTTCCTCTTGTCCACGGAAACGTGTGAAAACGTCTTTGTTCTGGCGGTGACTGTTTGGATCGGCATTCACAAGCTTTGGATGGTGATGAAAACAACCTTTCCTGATCTAAAGCCCAATTCGCACTGCCTGTTATGATTCCTGCTGGTAGTTGTTTACAACTACCATTGAACATGCAATATGGAAGTGTGGATGTATGGATGCATGTTAAAGGTGCGTATTTGGTGGAACTGGATACTATGCCCACTAGGCATTAAGCCAAAGGAGAGTATTGTTTAACTCTCACAAAACGCCAGAGATACTGGCAGAATGACGTGAGTATGAATGGAGACTCACACTAATAATTTAGCTCTATGCAGACAGACCAAAGAAGCGACTCAGTGCGATCGGGCCGAACCAGCTAACCTCCTAAAGGGATGGAATTCATACAAGGCTATTAGTGGCTCGAGACGGCCACAACTCGTCGAGTGTTATAATCATTGGTAGCCGGCCCTTCTCCAATAAAAGGTATTGGAGAAGAGACTACCGGGATTTTGAGTCGCAAGTCACGGTAGCTGCTAGAGGAGCAACGCACGAACAGACAGGTGTGGAGAAGATCGTCTTTTAGTGTTAACACCAGCCGTTCGGCAAGAACCATAACTGTATGATAGAGGCAGAGTTATTTAACCATTGGATTAGGTAAAAGATGATACTCAGCCTCGGGATCCAAGACAATGCCAGCAAGCTGAACCGAACGGAGCCTGCATCTTAAATATAGTGAGCCACAGGTGTTAGCAGTTAGCCAGTTAGCCATACTCTTCTTCGTGGCTCAACCCGAAAGCAGAACACCCAGTGCCTTGAACGGGGCAATGTAGCGCGCCCTACAGCATGCTTTCGGAAGCGCACCGCCTACCCCATGAAAGCGGCGCCGCACACAACACTGCCGTTGAATTACGTGGGGACCTCTGGTAAACTACCCCCTGACGTCTGTGTTATTTTGTCACGCGTTGTGGCGGTAACACCCTCTTTTGCTCAATTTTAATGACATTATGACGCATGTGCCGTATTTTTGCTTGCCGCACGTGTGTGCGTGTATTTACAAAGTTAAACAATTTCAGAATTCAAACCATTGTGGTGTTTCGCCGAATCACAGTAGGTAACTCGCAGTGGAATTGTTAATTTGCAAATCACTGACGTTGCGCATTCGCACGTCAATGAAACTCAGACGTCCTCCGCAATTATTGCGACTTACCAGGGGTCCATAGGTAATAAAATTCCAGCGGGAATTGGGCTTTAGCCGAGTCGATGCATGCCTATCTTGCCTGCGTGCGTGCACTCACTCTGGCATGCAGCAGTACTTTGTTAGTACCTTTTGACCCTAACATGGGTGAACTACTCAATTTCACATTTTTCCTTTTTTAATCTGGTATATGAGTTGTTACACGACCAAGGGATAACTTTACCCCTGTTTGCCTGTGCGGATCTATGCTAACAAAGCTGAGAGCCAGAGTGAGAGCATGCAGGGAGGCAAGAGTGTGTCGAAAATCAGGAAAGAACATATTTCTGTATGAATTTTCACTGCTGTTTTCCTTGGAGAAAAAATGTACTCCTTCTGAGTTCTGACCAATGGACGACAAACCTAGATCATTGCGCCATTATTGCGCCAGAAATCTCCTGGAGTGTGGCAAAACTAGATCATCCCTATTTTTTAAATTGACCAACCACACCACGCCTAATTGGTTGACATTGGCCGCGCCCGAGTATTGTCTGAAACAATAAATCAACGCCTTCATCTGGTCAGACGAAATGCATCCATGCTTTAATTTTTGCCCGAATCATTCAGATTACAGATGCAATTACTCTTCATGCATTTCCCAGTTACGTGACATCCGCCAACATCGTAATAATTTCTATGTGGAAATATCACGTGGCTGACATTATTCCATTATTCCGATGCTTGCAGCCTGTGTGCACCCAATGCCATGGAAACAACTGGAATGAGTTCCTTCCCCTGGACTTTCATACACTTCTCTCTTGCAATTACAGGAAAACACTTGAACAAGTAAAAAAGCGAGTGGCTGCACTTTGCCTTCACCTTTTTCTGCCCCAAAATGAACTTGGGCCGTTTTAAATAAATAATATCAAAATGCGTTACATGAGACCGGCAAAACTGCATTTGTATATTTCATTATGCTGTGGTTGCTAGAGCCGCAAGATATTCGTCTCATCATGTTTACCCAACGAGTCATGGTTTTGTCGAATACGCATTGGATCATTTACCCAAATCATCAAAAAGGTCATCTTACCAGGTTCTCCAAAGAGCAGGCGGTGTGGATATATTCACCAGGATTTATTCAGGATACTTCCGGACAATTCCATTGGGACAAGCAGTTACCTAATCTAAAACAATTCCACCAAGTACCCTGCAACTGACATCCCTGGAGGTGCCCAATCAATGTTCATTAGCGCCAGTGTTGGAAAGTAACAAATTACATTTACTCACGTTACTGTAATTAATCACTTTTTCTGAGTAATTTGAAATTTTCTGAGTAGGTTTTGAAATGTGTAATTTTTACTTTTACTCAAGAACATTTTTACCTTAGTACCTTTAACTCATTACATTTGAGTCCCCTCCTGTTACTGATTACAAAACATATTGGTGGATGGTGAAAAATTTGTATCTGGCCGGAACGTTAAACTCCTGTGCAGCCTGGCAAGCCAGAACCAACGCATCATCTGTGCATCACACATCACTAGATGGTAGATTCGTCACCATTGCCAGTGTACTAATCTAAACAAAAAAACTGGGCGTAAAATAGCTTAATGTAAAACATGCTTCCTTAGTGGAGGTCTGCATTCTTGGAGTGCATTTCTAGTTAAAAGCTGTCATTTGAATATTGATTTTAAAAACATGTTTTTTTGCATTAAATATTTAAAAAGGCACTTTAACTCATTTTACTCACTACATTTTAAACGACATAATTTTGCACTTTTAGTCATGTACATTTTGAGATGGGTAATGTTACTTTTACTCTGAGTACAATTTAAGCAAAGTAAAGATACTTTTACTTAATTACAATATTTCAGTACGCTTTGCATCGCTGATTAGCTCTCAACACCCCGATTAGTAAAATCCGCTACAATTAAATAATCATAACAATTCTACTCACAATCTATTGATAATCCTATAGTTGTGGCAAGCCTTCTGCCTATGCCCCCAAGCGCAAGAAATGAAGTACGATTTGACCAACAGCCAAAGCAACATGCAGCGACATGCTGTCAGCTATACTGTAGAGAGTAAAGGCATATTACACATTTGTCGATTAAGGATCACGTACTAACTATCACCTATGCTATCACATCACTACATCCTTCTTTTCTGTAGGATGAGAAATAATGTAGAACTTACTTCTGTTCTTATCTCTCCTCATCTCTCATTGCTGTCAAGTTCAACTGTGTTGACTGTTGTTGAGGTTTTGGGTGATTACAGGGAAATTACATGGTTACTAATTTCTCAGCAGACCTCCAGCTTAACCTTGGGGCGGTTAAGACTATCCGGTGTGAAGATTTCATACATCATATTTTAAGGAGGAGCCAGCCACAATCTGATTACATGTACCGAACCCTTGTTATGATACCAAAAGGGTTCGCAAGAAACGGTCAATCGCCCATTCCCAGCTAGCCGTAACAAAACAGTGGTTGTTGGTAAAAATTGTAAATGGACCCAGAGTCCAAGCTCTAGACAGAGAGTTATAAGCTACTGGTCAGGCAGTGTGTGAATAATAAGTTCAGTTATTGGTACTTATCTTTGGTTGGACACAGAAGTCCAGGTAGAGGAGACAGAGGTCCGAAGAGGTCCTGTGAACCCGAGGAAGGTCAGTGAGGATAGAAGCAGGTCAATATCTAGACGACTTCAGTCAGGAACTGCAACGGCAATGGCGGTAGTTTAACTGACTAGACTTTGGTTAAATGGAAGTAAAAACATGAAAAAAACCATATGAGCAAACAGCTTAACCCAAACATCCACTCTCAGCGCTTACCTGAGGAGAGACGATGCCAACTCGCCCAGAGGCGTGCTTCTTCATTAAGTAGCGGTGTGGGCCAATTGGCAGCGTTTCTCCGCAGGGAAGATGCTGGGTAAGTGATAAAGCAGGTGTGAGCGATGTATTGTCCAAGGAGGAACAGTCCGATGGGGCGTCCGATGTGGCATCCACCACGTCGGTGCACAACAGTTGTCCCGTTGTTGTGCCCCGCCGGCGCGGTGTTTTGTCACGCCTCATGCTGTGAGCACGTGGGCTGCAGCAGGAATCATCGAGTGAGTTATCAGCATGCAGATCGTCATGACTTCACAGCAACCTTTCTTGTCTCAAGACGTGGGTTGTTATTAAAAGCTCCGTTAGTCATTTCATTTGCTAAGCGCCCTGGGGAGTTGACAGATGATGTGCCAATATGATGCAGGCTCTTGTGAAATTAAAACCAAACAGTGCTACTGGCAGCGTTGCCACAGCTACTCGTGAAAAGTGTTCCGATTACTGATTACTGTGGAAGCTGTAGCTTAGTTGGTAGAGCAGTCATTCCAATTACCCAGATATGTCTTGTTCTTTCTTCTTGTGTGTCTTTGTGTGATGTGCAACATTGGGAAATACTCTTGGAGAACTTTCGCTGCTGCCAATCTGTGCATTGTGGCCGCAATCTGAGAAATCGACTATATATTTTTGTGAGAAAGTCCAGTCTACTCTCTACTCTCTATTTCACCTTGAGTGCAACCATTGCGTCACATCAGCCATGCACAGCCGGCCAGCGTCAGTTACATTGAATTACATTGAAAATGTGCACTGTTGATGTGTGCATGCTGTGCCACTGTCACCGAGGAAAACTCTCGTCTCTCCCTGGCTTAACTTCCCCCCCTTCCTGCCTTGGCTGGATGTGTGGGAATGGCAATGACAAAGCTGAAGTAAAGAGGACAGGAAAATGTGTGCTGTTCAGCACAGGGTGCTACGTTGTAGCTTTAATAGGACATTTCTCTCCACCATGTTCCTTCGACATAAGCACCCATCTCATTTTTAATATGAGATATTAACCTTAGCTGGTTGTGCCCCCTACTTAGAATACATGTTGGATAATTTCCATAGACTGTATTTAAAGTAGACGCAGCGAGACACCCCACTCGCGATTTCTTCCGGTGGTACTGTCCGCTAGGGGCGCCAACGACAGAGTCAGAATGACTGGGATCCTATAGGAGCTGAAATAAAAAATATTAACGCCAAATCTGACGCGTTTGTGAAATTATGCCCCCCCTCACTCAATTAACCGGTAATTATCCCGGCAATATACATTAAAAAATCAATTAGGCAAGATCTTTAAATAGGTTAAAACAGGCTGCTAAGATTGGAATATTTGTAGTGGAATTCCCCTAGGGCTCAGTTTTAGGAGACTAGGCTCCCCACATACCAACCCGGAAGTAGGCACGGACATGAACGCGGTGTCCATTTTTATATACAGTCTATGATAATTTCCCAAACATCACAGATCATCTTACCCTTTTTCCAACGAACGGACGGGATGTATCAGGGTCATTTATTCAGCAGACAGGGTGTGCACCACAGACATTGGCTAGCTCGCCTCCTCATCCCATGCCCCGGGTGGCCATGGGAAATTAAGTCACGTGTTGTCATCAAGGATCTTCAAACAACTGCCAACTAAAACATATTGCAGGTGTACAAGTTGTTGCAAGTGTTTAAGTGCTCCATATGAGACAGCGCATGTTCAGCAAGTCCCACTGCTACACTGGTTTGCAGTCATGATCAACCGTTTCTAAGGGAGTTTACTAAACCAAAAAACAATCATGTTGCAAACCACAAATCATGTCCGACATCGTTGCATGCCGCTGTGCATTCACGCTAACCCACCGTTGGTCATCGCCTCCACTCCCACTACCTCCACCCCCCTCATCTCCTCCTTCACCCCCCCCCCTTCCCTCAGCAGATGTCAGGGGTGTACACAGAGCTGGGTAGCGCCATCCTGCCAAAGAGCGCCACACACTCCCCGCACTCAGCCACGCCTACCTCCACATCGCCAGACCCAGAGAGGAGCGGCCAGAACGAGCCCTACCGGGGCCGCTCGCTCTCCCCGCTCACTCTCCCCCCGCTGGCAGGTATGGCCTTGGCTCTTCCTCTCACACGTCTGTAGACTGGTACTGCATTCAGCACATAACGTAGTGCACCACTCCTGCGTTTGACCATTTTTACTCAAAAAAGACTTTAATCATCTTGTTCACACGTTTATTTGCCATTTCAACAAGTGATAGGAATAGATTTGGTTCGTACTCAACATGTACAGACTTACAGACAATACAATACAAGACAAGAATACATAATAGAGGCCAGTTTCTCTCTCTGGCTCTAGTCGCGAAGCTTGTCGCTTTTGCTGGATGCCCGGGGGAAATCTTAAAATACAACAACACATTACCGATACAGTACAATGACATTGGACAGAGCAGTGCAAGAGCATATCCTATAGACAAGCTTTTGACACATTTCTGGTTTACATCCTTAATCTTAACGGTGTATATGCTCGCCATTTCGGGTACCATTCAATTTGCTGAGTCTTCGACTATTTTTCAACAAGTCTAATCGGCGGGAGCACACATCTACCGCGTTATTTCAAAAGGGTGGTGGTGACTTGCGCTGTGCTATTCCACACCCAAATGCTCTCGTGCTGATCTATGACCCACAAACGCATGATTGAATAACCTGCGCAACCCGTTCCATTTACTCATTGAAGTTGAATTACCAGTGAAGCAGCCATCCCATTGGTCCAGAAGAACATGTGACTACATCGGTGAGTAACTTTGAGTCGGATTTTGCCTGTATTTCATCAATACGATGAGCGAAGCGGGGTGGATGTTGTGTAATTTGTCACAGAGCAAGCTGTAGTAAGCAGATTTTGAAACATGCGTTTTTGTGTTTCCATTTTCATTGTCATGCACTACGCTCCCTTTACACAGGGAACTATACAGACACAGGAAGTGCATTACACCCGGGGATGTCTGCCCCTTGTATTTTGTGGGAAAACTTGTCTCTAGATGAGCAACAATAAATCAGTCGATGACTCAAAAACACTGTTTTCACAAAATTTGCAGAACTGCCGGTGTGGTAACTTTCACATCTTTTCTCAGTTTTATTGCATCATATATTAGTGTTTGATTACATATGATGAGATTAGAGTAAAATGGACATCCTTAAAATAATGAAAGGTACATTTAGAATAGTTTTTTTTTGTATGAAGGACTACTTGCTAGCAGTAGCCAGCTAGGCAAGGGTGGGCCTTTTGATTTAGGCCCACCTCATCTAATCAGATGGCACCTGTGTAACGCGTTACTGACAATAGCTTACAAGCCTTTTGGGTTTTCTAATGTCTGCCTACGTCGCTGCTTGCCAGGTCATATTTTTGAAATGTCTTTAAGATAAGATAGATAAGATACTTCATTTTGTCACACATACATACATGTACAGTGAAATTCTTCCTCCGCATTTAACCCATCCATGAGGAGCGCTGAGCAGCCATTGCGACTCCAGATTGTGAGCCAGTGCGTTGGCCACTAGGCACTGAATCGAGCAGGTTAACTAGAACATGTTTTTCATGGTGGGGGAAACTGGATTGCCTGGAGGAAACCCACACAGATATGGGGAGAACATGTAAACTCCACTCAGAAAGGACCTGTCCGGGTTGGGATTGGAACCCCGGACCTTCTAGCTATGAGGCAGCAATGCTAACCACTGCGCCACCGTGAAGCATCCTTAAAAAAAATCCTAGATAGTGAGCCGAATCATTTAAAAAATGTAAAGGAATTTTTCTTGGTCCGTTACACAAATGTCATCTGTAAATGAAAATTCATCCATAACTTTTTGAGTATCTTCATGAAGAATCCTTAGAAAAATTCTTGGATCATCCGGGTGATCTCTAAATTTTAACGCATTGTTCACTGGACCGAAGCCAAAATCTGTCATTTTGTTCAGACAAACAAGCCAACAAACTTGAGGTAGAGGTAAAGACATGGGCAAACATGCAAGTATGTGTTGAATCCATAATGCCCACCATACCTGCCCACAACAAATACTCAGACATGCATCCAAAACAGTGGATTTATCAGCATGTTCAGAGCCAGACGCACGTGTGGGCATGTGTCACATGTTCGTACATGCCACCCCCATGCTTCCATAAACATAAGATACAGCATCATCACCACCGAAGGCAAACGAGCTGTTTGGCTTCGGTGGTCTGACGCACAAACTGAATAAAGAACACACATATATATATATATGGCGGATGCTTGTTACCCTGGTAACGTGCCTGGCTCTCCATGCACTAGCTTGACATGGGAGGTGGATATCACCATGGTAACTAAGTGGTTGATGTGTTCATTGCTTCCTTTGAATAACAGTAATTGGAAGTCCCAAGTGACCTGTGTCACTCATCTGTCAATTAAAACTGCTATGTTACGATTCAAGTACTGTTGTTTTTGAAGACCCAGAGACATGACAAAGGAGGAGAATGTTAAATGAAAGGTAACTTTGCCTCGCCAGGTTTGGCTAGGAATTTCAGACTGTGTCCACCCAGGTCCCAGGCACCACATTCAGGGATACATCTTTAGCAGACAGGACATCTTCATAGGCCTAGTTAAGGCTGCTGTCGACAGCATTAATCATAGTTCATATACTCGATGAAGCACTCATATTTCGTGTAGACACCAGTAGTTGAGGCAGGTGTCTGGAGGTCCGCATAGACTCCTGGAGCAGAGAGAGAGGAGAAACACCAGAGTTAACCTGCTGCAACCTCTGATTGAAGATTAGCATTACAGATATGATGTCACCTGTGAGTGTAGTTAGGTGATGTGTTCCTCCTACATAGCTAGTGGATTTCACAAGACAGAGGGCAGCGTCCTTTGATGTGAATGATGAATTCTGTCCGAGATGGCAAATCCAATTCCAGGAAGTAAAAGTCCCTCCAAATTTCGGACAGTAATTCTCAATATATTTTGCTGTTTTCTATCTTTAAATGTGCTTATTCCGGTCGTCATGATGCTGTGCTATTTGTGGCAAATGTGCTTCATAAGTCACAACAAAGGACCTTTACTTGCAGACAAACGCAATGCCAAAGCAGTCGATATTTTTGAACTTCCCCATTCAATTTCATTTCATCCTAGCAAACAGCAAGCTCAACTGGAAGGACCCAGCACCAGAACCTGTCTACGAGGTCTACCACCAGGCCAGCCAGGAGTCCAACCCGTACGTCAGCCTGGAGAGCCCCCCGAACTCGGACAGCGAGGCCGACGGGGGAGGACACCTGAGCCCGCTAAGCCCGCGCAAAAAGCTGTTCACCTTCTCCAGACCGCCGCGGAGCCGCGACACTGACAAGTTCCTCAGCTCGCTGAGCGAACAGCTGGGCCACCGTGTCACGCTGCTCGACCACTTCCTGCCCCCCGGAGAGGGGGACTACGAAGAGGTGAGGAGATACGTCTGTGAAGTTAGATTCATACATAGTGTTGTTACGTACATATACAGTATGCGTTGAACTGACCTCTGAGTTAATTTTATTGAATCTATTTGAAAGTAATTCAAAAGCAATCTGTTACATTACTTTTTTTTTCTAAATGTTTTTTCCAGCCCATTCAGGCTGTTTTTTTTCCCAAGCTTTATTTATTAGGGTTAGCAGAAACAGGTGAAGATGGGGGGCAGACATGCGGGAAATACGTCGGTGGCGAGATTCGAACCACCGCGCCATTGAGGCATATGTGTGCTTTCCAGCGCTCTGCCTAACCAACTGAGCTACTGAGCAGCACGTTACATTACTTTTTAGAATTTTCAATGAGTAACTTGTAAGTTGTAACTGTAAAGGATTACTTTTATAGAGTAAGCTTCCCAACCCTGGTGGTTTCAGGGTATATTATAAGTTAAAACTGCAGACACTAAAAGCAGTCCCTTCCCAACAACTGTCGCTGCCAGGTTTTTAAAAACAAATTTCTACTCAGTAACTTAAGTTAAGTTTTGTTTTTTTAAATGTTTTTTTCCAGCCCATGCAGGCTGCTTTTTCAAGCTTCATTTATTAGGGCTAGTGGAAAGGTGAAGATGGGGGGTAGACATGCGTAGACGTCGGTGGTGGGATTCGAACCACCGTCTCACCGCGCCGTTAAGGCACATGCGTGCCCTCCAGTGCACTGCCCAACCGACTGAGCTACTGGGCAGCACAAAAAAAATTAAGTCATTTTTAACCGTTCATAATTTTTTTAAATAACTGTAATACACTCAAGTCTGATTTTAATGCATTCCAGAAAAGGTGGGCTTGAATCATTGAACCCTTGTTTCCCTGAGCCTTTGTGGCTGAATGTAAAACCTTCCGTTACATTCGTTCGGGAGAAAATAAATTCAACTTTAATTACTGAAGCTTGTGTGCTGATGCTGTCCCAAATCAGCTGATGTTTCCATACGTGCTTGTGTCACATGAACAGATAAGTCACGGTGATTTCAGAAGATCAGATGGTCCTGTGAGTAAGAATAACTGCAGTAAATACAGTAGATAAGGCTTTACTGCTATCACTGTGTTATAAGCACTGCTGTCATCTGGAAGTATACACAGGGTGGATTGCCCTAATGTGGGTCCCTTTTTTGCAGCTTCCTAATGTGGGACATTCAGTTGCTTAAGGTGGAACAGTGGAATGTAGTGTTGAACAGATGAACTTAATTGTCACAGTTTGCTTTTCCCATAGTTTCACTGACATTCATTAGTTTAGGGAGGAGCCCGAAACTCTGGAGCTTGGGTGTCCCATATTAGGCAGTGTTCTACTTTAGGGCAATCCACCCTATTTAATGTAAGCATGGATTATATGATTGTGGACTTTCATGAATACAGATTGCTGCTGCTTCTACTACTACTACTACTGCTGCTACTACTGCTATTACTGCAACGACCACTACTACTGCTAGCATTGCTAATACTGCTACTAGCATTGCTGCTACTACAGTTAATACTTCTACTGCTTCTACTACTGCTTACTGCTGGTACGGGGAACGAGATCGGGACGTCAGGCGAGGAAGCCTGCTGCCATTTCAGGTGGCGCGCGCCCGCTGCTCCACCTTAATTTCCGCCTCCTGGCGGAGCTTGCGACACGCGGGGAGGTTTACATTCGCCGCGTGTGAACGTGTGCGCGCGCGTGTACAGCACGATCCACTGGATGTCTACGCGTGCATGTACGCGTGCACAGCCGTCTCAGCGTTTGTGCTTATCAACGCGGGCTGCTTCGCTGTGTGTGTTGATGTGTGTGTGTATGTGTGGCGGGATTTGCGCGGTCTCTGTAACAAGGGTGAACTTTAATATTTCGTTTAATTATATTCTCGATACGGACCATTTCTACCACCATACATCTACTTTTTTCGTTCATATTTAAATTGAGCTGTGTATCAACAGTGCACATTTCGTGTCCACGAATGCTCAGATGCACGTGCGACGTGCGTGATTGCGCGCATACTTGTGCAGCCGCGCCAGTGGCACCAGAGGCCACTCCTATACTATGTATAATGAGCTCTTCCCAAGGACGGCTCTCATTGGTTCCGATGCGTTTTGGAAGTGGACTCGAACGTGATCGCTCGTCCCTCATTACTATACTCATACTCACCACTGCTACTACTACTGCTGCTACTTGTAATACTACTATACTGAGTATACTACTAGTACTACTCCGATTGCTGCTGCTGCTACCACTAATGATAGTGCTGCTGATATTACTACTAATACTAATACTACTACTACTACTACTACTACTACTAAGTCTCCGGCTTCGCCTTGGCCCTACCCATGCACCACACAGCATAGACCAAACCATTATATACGTGCGCGGAGGAGATGGGGGATATGCCCAATGATATTGCCCAATCAGGACTAGTGAGCTAATCAGACTGTAAACCCCGGACATTTAAAGGATTTTACAAAAAAACCTGCACTGACCAGACAACGCTCAAAAAGGCGACTTGTCCAGGAACAGAGGACGTATGGTCAGCCTACTAATACTACCACCACTAGTGTTCCTGCTAATACTGCTTATATTATTACTGCTACTAGACATGTGCTGCAAATCTATTGTCAAACTTTTACCAAACTTTGTTTGGTAATAAATTGATTGATGGGATATTATTGATCATTGACATCCCTAGAGTATATGAATCACTTTTTTGTTATTGTTATTTGTCCATTTTTTGTTGGAAAGGGTTGAGTGGGTAATGGACATGCGGCAAAGCTGCCGGTGAGGGGATGCGAACTTGTGACTCTGCACGCCATTACGGCATATCTGTGCTTTGCAGCGGCCCTGCCCTAACAGACTGAGCTAATGCTGCCCCGATGATATGAGTATGTTTGACATGAAAAGTTTCTCCTTGCTGTGGCCCCACAGATGATCTACAAGGATGATGACCAGCCCACAATGCACAACCCCCTGATCACTGCGAGCAGCGAGGAGGAGGAGCCTATCCCACCCCCTCCCGAGCAGAGCCCCC